>PVIJ01001865.1:149697-181003 GCA_004024925.1 Scalopus aquaticus
TTCTTTCTTCATAGAGGAAGGAGAGCTTTGCAGGGTAGAGTATTTTTGGTTGACATTTGTTGGCATGTAGTATATTACATATGTCTCTCCATTCTCTTCTTGCCTTTAATGTTTCTTCAGAGAAATCTGATGTCAGCCTGATTGGCTTTCCTTTGTAGGTTATTTGTTTCTTTGTCCTCGTCATTTTCAATATATTTTCTTGCCTTTAATGTTTCTTCATAGAAATCTGATGTCAGCCTGATTGGCTTTCCTTTGTAGGTTATTTGTTTCTTTGTCCTCATTTTCAATATATTTTCCTTGTCTTGAATTCTTGATAGTTTTACTATCATATGTCTTGCTGTTTTTTTCCTTTCATTGTAATAATTAGGAGATCTTCTGTCTTCCTGTATATTGATTTTTGTTTCCTTTTTCATGTTTGGAAAGTTCTCTTCAATTATCTCCTTGAGAAGTTTCTCTGTTCCTTTGTCTCTCTCCTCTCCTTCTGGGATTCCTATGATTCTGATGTTTCCTTTTCTCATGGTGACAGATAGTTCCTGAAGCTTTTCCTCATTCTTCTTCCTTTGTTTTTCTTTTTCCTTTTCTGTCTTGGTTCTTTCAGTATCTTTATCTTCCAGAGTGCTTATTCTTTTCTCCATGTGTTTTAATCTACTTTTATGGCTCTCTACTAATGTTTGTAAATCCTCCATTTCCTTCATTTTCTTCTTTATGGATTCATTCTCGTTTTTCAGTTCTTCATTTATATTCCTCAGTTCTTCGTTATTTTCATTTAATTCTATTTTTTTTTATTATGGCAATTCTGAATTCTTTATCTGTTAGGCAGATGTAATCTTCTATGTCCATATTATTGGGTTCTGAAGAGGGATTTTCTTTCTCTGGTGTATTGTTTTGAGGGTCATCTGTAATTTTTTTTCTTCCTGTTGTTGGCCTTCTGCTTTGCTCTGATCGTTGCATTCCTGTGCAGTTGGTGCCGGCAGGCATGGTTCTTGGTTCTACTTACTGAGAAGTGTTTGTTGTTTCCTAGTGTCTGAGTTGCCTTGGCTGTGGCTGGGTATCTCCTGGATTTTCTTTTTTCTCTGTTGAATTTCTGTGTTTTGCGGCGTGTCTCCAGTGTGTTTCCGGTTCTGGGTGAAATTAGGGTAGAAAAAGGGGTGGTGGATTTTAGTTAAAAAAAAAAAATATATATATATATATATATATATAAAATAAAAAAAATTAAAGTAGAAAAAAATAAAAAAGTTATTGGGTAGATGTAAGCTTGGCGAGAGTTATGTAGTCCTTTTTTTGCTTTTAGGTTTTGGAGTTTCCAGGTAGGCCCCCTGCTAGGGTTCAACCCCCCCCACCTTCCAGTGTCAGATGTTGCTGTTGTCCTACTGTGGTTGCTGTCGTTTTATAGTTGCTAGTAGTCTTTCTGTTCTTTCTCTTTCCGCCCCCCTTTTTATTTTTCTTCTTCCCCTCAGTGTTTGCCTGGGGGTTATCCCTGCCCCTGTGGTTATGTCTGATGGTGAGGGGTCGAGAGTTCCTGATCTTAAGTTTCTTCTGCTGCTTGGGCCCCACTTCTCCACAAAGGGGTGTAGGGGTGGAGGTTGTGGGCAGCTGTTGGTGCCCACCTAGGTTCTGGGGGGCCACTGTGCAACCTCCTAGAAGTTGGGTGTGGGGCCACGGCAGGGGATGGAGGGGAACTTTATTTTCCTTTCTGTAGCCCTCCTGTGTGCCAAGATGCAGACACTTTGTGGAGGAGGGTGTGACTGGAGACAGTTCCAGCAGGAGCCTGTATTCCGGGTCAGGTTACCTCCAGTCAGGTTAGAGAAAAGTAGAGTTCTCTAACATCAGCTCTTGATGTCAGGTTACAGAGTAGGGAGGAGATTGTTTGAGGTGGTCGCTGCAGTTTTTCCAGCTAGACCAGTTTCTCAGGCCAATATATCACCTAGCAACCAGTGAGGGATTAGGACCCCATGGGGTGCTGGCAGTTTGTCTTCCCTACTAAGATGTTACTTAACCCCAGGTGGGGGATGGAAAGCAGTGACCCTTGAGCTTTCCTGCACTTCAGAGCTGCCACACAGGGAAGAGAGGGGGCTTCTGTGGTGGGGGAGTGGGGGGTCACGCTCCCGTTAGTTGGCCAGAGCCCTCCGACCCCACCGCGGTTCTAACCTTCTATTCAGTGGTGCTCCATAAAGCTGGTTTGTCCGCCTCTCCTTTCTTTTGTTCCTCTGTGTGGGGTTTGGTGTCTTTTCTCTTCTTTTTACTCCGAATTTTTGGTTTATCTTTAAGTCTAAAGCACCCACAGGGATGATTGTATTGTGTAGGACATTCAGTTATCCTGAGATCAGCTCTCAAAATTAGGGATTTTTCTGTCCATAAATCTATATTTTGTGGGAGAGCCTAATCCTATCGTCTGTTCGCCGCCATGTTTTGGGGGCGTGTCCGGTTTCTCTGACTTCAAACCTGATGGTCTTCCCACTAATACATTCTGTAGCCACATGTTCTAGTGAGATCAGATGCTTATCTTATGTGAGAACAGTGGCACATGCACATCATTCTTCATATCTATTTTCTCCACTACAAACTTCAAGATGCAAAACAGGCAAAAGAAGAGAATAAAGATCAAACCAGATGTCTTCAATTCCTATTACAATGTCTGGAAGCAACACAGATCTTTCCCCCCTGGTGACAACTATGCCAACCTCATTGTTGCTCATAGGAGATGCTTAGAGGTTTTCTTGCAGAGCTTGGGTGAAACTGCACAATCTTCACAGCTGTGACTCCAGTGAGATAATAAGAGTTAATCTATCTGCCTATCTGTGAATGTAGTGCAAGTGTCCATTCTTTGCTATTAATTTTCCAGTTACTTTTCTAACATTGGGTTGTCAAGTGGGAAGTCTTCAACTCTAATAGTCACTTTAGATTGTTTATTGCTATTTTTATAATTCTGATAAATACTCTTGTTTGAGCAAATTCATTTTACTTTTGTCACCAAATAAATCTTACAAGTTTCCATCCTTTTGTCTTTTGAAAATATTTTCTGTCCACCTATCCAAATTCTATCTGTCATTAAAGTCTCAGATAACATCTCAGTCATCTTTGGGACCTCACGCTAACCTGATCACATCTTTGGCAGTGTCTTTCTGGTATTCGTGAACTATCATGTTTTTTTCTATGTATTGATGGTGAATTAGTTCAGCCTGGTGTATAAGCTATCAAACACTGGGTGACTTAAACAACAGAAATTCATGTTCTCAGAGTTCTTAAGACTGGAATTTTGAGATCCGAATGCCATACAGTCAGGTTCTTGAGCTGACTGTCTTCTTGGCTTGCAGGTGGCTGACCTCTTTCTATCTTGGAGACAAATGCAGAGAACAGAAGCTCTGGTGCCTTGGTCTTTTCATACAATGACATTAATAATATCAAATCAGGGCTGCACTCTTATGAACTTCATGACCTGTGATAAATTACCTTTATTAAGACCCTATCTTTTATAATCACACTGGGGTTTAAGGCTTCAACAGATAGATTTTGGAGAGAGAGAAAAAACTTGGTCCATAACAGATGATTATTAATTAATGCATATTTGCCTGGTAATTTTGTGCCCTGGATTTCTTTGAACCCTTTTATATAGTAAGCTCACCAATCAACACTCCTTAATGGGTTCTTAAGCTATGTCATTCAGGTGAAAAAGCAGCTTCAGAACATTACAATGCACAACTAAAATGTTCATAATGGGGGGTTATGGCTTCTAATCCTATCTCATATTCAATAAATGTATTTTATAGTTTGATATTGCCAATTTTCAAAGTTAGTTATATAGCTTTTTGTTCATTTCCAAATCTGTTCTGGCACTGTCACAAGTTTAGGCCCATTGATAGGAGAACGAAGTGGAAAGAATTAGAGAATATGTACATATGTGTGTGTCTGTTACACAACCACACGCCCCTACCTGAGCAGTGTAATATAAATGCAAATAAACTGATTGATTGACAAGAGGAGTCCTTGATTAAATACTGCAGGGGAGTGAGACTAAAATATAAAGTCCTATTTTTTTTTTTGAAATAAGAGTTTATAATTCAAATAATGCTGTTCTAACCAAATAACATGAAATGAATCCAAATTGTAATTCTGATAACCTTTATAACTTCAACCTAACCAGAAAGATAAAAAAAAAATGAAAAATATGTCTCTAAACTCCCGTGGGCTGCAAAGGAAATTATTCACTGAGGATAAGAGAAGAAAGCTGTCTTTCAAGAACTGCACCACAAAATATTATGCAGTCAAGTAGACCAGGCAAATATAAGACAGGTAGCTTTCAACACAAGTTCTTATTCATATTTAAAGGGCAACTGGGTCGAAGCTAAGATCTCTGCCTCTAAGATAAAGGATTTCAATTTTAAGAAAGTGTACTGCAAAGAAATTAAAAAGGAAGAAGATAATGTTATCAAACAGATTGTGGTGTCTTTTTTGGGCCCGAAAGACCATGTCTCTAAATCTCCATTGTGTTCTGCACTAGAGGGGGTTTTGATTCCATGTGACCAGATCACAAGATCTACTACCTCATAGAAACATCAGGACAGGTCTGTGTGAGAACAAGAGGGAACCAACGTACCAAGGCACAGGGTGACAGCAGCCTCTGAAGGATTTCTGCTGTCATACAGGTGAAATGATTAACCCTCCATTCCAGACTCAAATACTTTTCATTTTCTACCAAAGAAAAGTGCTCAGTAGGTGGGAGACACTCCAGAAGTCCTCACAATACCAACTAAGAAGAAATGCATGTGCTCTAAAGCTGCTCAATCAAATGAATTCATGAATTTCACAGCTGAATAGGCAAAGAGATTTACTTATTATTTTAAGTTTAAAATAAGCCACTTCTCTGGGTCCTCTAGTGACTTGGAGGCTTTGACAATGCCATTTAATTGACAATCTTCTAGGGAAAATACAAATATATAATTATTCTCACACCAAGAGGCAAACCTATGATACCAGTATGGGCTTTCTGAGCACCTACGTGATTCCTAGGGTCCAGGAGTGGTGTCACAGCACCCAGAGCAGAAGGAAGCAGCAGCTGTTACCATCACATTGTTGATGAGAGCTACAGGTGAAGCTTTCAACTGCTGAAAATGTTGCTAGTAAGACTTTGCAAAAGGAATATACAGACCAGGATGCTTAGGAAATGAGAAAAAAACATGATGAGCGATGAGGATATGAGAAGAGTTTAGTGAAACAATGAAGTTTGACCTGATGCTAGAAAGTGGTTTGATCCTGCAGCAGAGCAGAATGATGACCCCACGGACAAAGGGACACAATATGAGTTGACTTTCGTTTGTATAGAGTTGGGCCGGTCTGGACAGATGTTTATGTCATGTATGTGGAAATATAGTTTTATATTGGTCTTAGGGCCAATGTGATGAGCATTTGAAAACTCTGTGTGAAGATTCAGAATTCAGAATATAATTGAGAGCAACCAGTTTTTCTTTACTATGATTACAATTTTCTTTTTTTTTAAGTATATGTTTATTATTATTTGTATCTTTTACATTATAGTGTATTCCCTGTGGGATACCCACCACTGATTCACCTGTGAACCATCACGACAGTACCTTGTGCTCCCCCATTTTGAACCCTTATACTCCCCCTCCCCCACTGAATATCTCTCTCATTCTGATTCTCTAGATTCCTGTAATAAGTGAAACTATTCGATATTTTTCTCTTTCTTTCTGGCTTATTTCGCTGAGCATGATCCCTTCTAGCTCCATCCATGTTGCTGGGAATTGCATGTGTTTATCTTTTTTGAATGCTGACTAGTATTCCATTGTGTATATGTACCACATCTTCTTGATCCAAACATCTATTTTTGGACATCTGGGTTTCTTCCATACCTTTGCTATTGTGAACAGTGCCACAATGCACATACAGTTGCATGTATCCTTTTAGATTAGTGTTTTTTTGTCCTTTGGGTAGATTCCCAAAAGTGGTATTGCTGGGTCGTATGGAAGCTCCATTTTTAGCATACCGCCATACAGCTTTCCATAGTGGTTGCAACAATTTGCATTCCCACAAGCAGTGTAGAAGAGTTCCTTTTTCTCCACATCCTCACCAGCATTTGTTATTGCCTATTTTTTTAATGTGTGCCATTCTCACTGGCGTGAGGTGGTATCTCATTGTGGTTTTGATTTGCATTTCCCTGATTATAAGTGATGTTGAACATTTTTTCATAAACCTGTTGGCCATTTGCTTTTCTTCTTTGGAGAAGTGTCTTTTTAGCTCACCTGCCCATTTTTTGGTTGGATTGTTGACTTTGTTTTTGTTGAGTTGTGTAAGCTCCTTGTAGATTTTTGTTATCAGTCCTTTATTGGTTGTATTGTGTGCAAAGATTTTCTCCCAATTAGTAGGGTGCCTGTTTGTTTTGGTTAATGTCTCTTTTGTTGTACAGTGCTTTTTGTTTTGATGTAATCCCAGCTGTTTATCTTTTCCTTCACTTCCTTCGCTTTGGGGATGTGTCTTTTAGGGAGGCTACTATTTTTATGTGATTTTGTATCCCGCTGCTTTACTGAATTGATTATTTTGATTTGTTTTTCTGTGGAGTTTTTAGGAGTATAGTATCATATTGTCTGCAAATTGTGATAGCTTTACTTCTTCTTTCCCTATTTGGATTCCTTGTATTCCTTTCTCTTGTCTTATTGCTCTTGCTAGGTCTTCCAGTATTATAATGAAAAGCAGAGGTGACAGTGCATCCTTGTCTTGTTCCAGGTTTCAGGGGAAAGGCTTTCAGCTTTTCACCTTTGAGAATGATATTGACTATGGGTTTGCCACATATGGCCTTTATCATGTTGACGTATGTTCCTTCTATCCCTAGAATCTTGAGGACTTTCATCATAAATGGATGTTGGACTTTGTCTAATGCTTTCTCAGCATCTATTGATATGATCATATGGTTTTTATTTTTCTTTTTGTTGATGTGTTGCATTACATTTATTGACTTCCTGATGTTGAACCATCCTTGTGCCCCTGGAATAAATCCCACTTGGTCATGTTGAGCTATCTTTTTGATCCATTTTGTATTCTGTTAGCTAAAATTTTATTGAGGGCTTTTGCATCTGTGTTCATTAGAGAGATTGGCCTGTAGTTTTCTTTTTTGTGTTGTCCTTGTTCAGTTTTGGTATTCCGGTTGCTGGCTTCATAAAACGTATTTGGTAGTATTCCTTCCTTCTCAATTTTTGGAAAAAGTTTGTGTAGGATAGGCACTAGCTGATTTCTAAACATTTGTTAGAATTCATTTGTGAATCCATCTGGTCCTGGCTTTTGTTTTTGGGGAGGGTTTTGATTACAGTTTTGATCTCACTGCTTGTAATTGGTCTGTTTAGGTGTTCTATTTCTTCTTCATCTAGCTTAGGATGTTTGTATAATTCTAAGAGTTTGTCCATCTCTTATAGATTGTTGAACTTGTTTGCATATAACTGTTCATAGTAGTCTGATTATTCTTTTGATTTCTGCTGTATCTGTTGTAATTTCTCCTCTTTCATTTATGATCCTATTTATTTGTGCTTTTTTCCATTTTTTCTTTGTGAGCCTGGCTAGAGGTTTGTCTATCTTGTTTATTTTTTAGAGAACCAGCATTCGGTTTCATTGATCTTTTGGATTTTTTTTTAAATTTCTATTTCATTTATTTCTGCTTTGATTTTTATTATTTCCTTTTACTGGCTTTTGGGTTCTTTTGTTGTTCTTTTTCCAGTTCTTTAAGGTGTGATATTAGGTTGTTTCTTTGAGATCTTTCCTGTTTTTTGATGTGAGTCTGTATTGCTATGTATTTTCCTCTTATAACTGCTTTTGCTGTATACCATAGATTCTGGAAATTTGTGTCCTCGTTGTTGCTCATCTCCAGAAACTTTTTAATTTCTTCTTTGGTCTCCTCATTGATCCAGTGGTCTTCCAGTAGTGTGGGTTTCAACCTCCATGAGGTAGTGGGCTCCTTGTTTTCTTTTCATGGTTTATGTCCAGTTTGATGCCTTTATCGTCAGAGAGGATAGTTGGTGTGATTTTGATCTTGATGTATCTGCTGATGTTTGTCTTGTGTCCCAGTATGTGATCTATCTTGGAGAATGATCCATGTGCACTTGAGAAAAATGTGTACTCAGATTTTTTGGGGTGCAGTGTCCTATATATGTCTGTTAAAGCCACGAGATCTATGTCTTTATTTAGGGCTCTAGTGTCCTTACTTACTTTTTGTTTCATTAATCTGTCCAATGGTGAGAGTGGAGTATTGAAGTCTCCTACTATATATGTATTTTCTCTGATATCTGTTTTCAGAGATGATAATAGTTGTATGATATATTTTGGTGCTCCTTCATTTGGTGAGTATATGTTGATGATCGTTATGTCTTTTTGATAAATCATCCCTTTAATCAAAACATAATGACCATCTATGTCCCTTTTTACTTTTTTAACTTTGAAGTCTATTTTATCTGATGTAAGTATAGCTGTTTCTGCCTTCTTTTTTGGTCCATTTGCTTGCAGAACTGTTTTCCAACCATGTACTTTCAATCTGTGTTTATCTTTTGTAGTTAGATGTGTTTCCTGTAGGCATCAAAAGGTTGGATTCTGTTTTTTAATCCAATCTGCTAGTCTGTATCTTTTTATTGATGAGTTTAATCCATTTACATTCAGAGTTAATATTGATACATTGATGACTGTATTATCCAGTTTGTTGGCCTTTTAGTGATTTTATTCCTTACCTAATTCTGTTCTTCCTATTCATTCTTCTGTTGGTTTTGACTTCAGGATTTCTTGTAGTATTTTTTGGAGTGGGGGTTTAATAGTGGTGAATTTCTGGAGATTTTGTTTGTCTGAAAAGGTTTTTATCTTTCCTTCATAGATGAATGAGAGCTTTGTGGGGTAGAGTATTCTTGGTTGGAATTTGTTGGCTTGGAGTTTGTTAAATATGTCGGTCCATTCTCTTCTAGACCATAGTGTTTCCTCTAAGTCTGATGTCATCCTGATTGGTTTTCCTTTGTAGGCTATCTGCTTCTTCGCCCTTGTCATTTTCATTATTTTTTTCCTTGTTTTGGACCTTTGGGAGCTTTACAATTATGTGTCTAGCAGTGTTTCTCCTTTCATTGAGATATTTTGGAGTCTGTCTAGCTTCCTGTAAGTCTATTGTCATTTCCTTTTTCAGGAAGTTCTCTTTAATTATCTCCTTGAATAGCTTTTTGGTTCCTTGGTCTCTCTCCTCACCTTCTAGTACTCCTATGACTCTTATATTTCCTTTCCTCATGGTGTCTGATAGCTCTTGGAGTGTTTCTTCATTCTTTTTTCTTTGTACTTCTCTTTCTTCTGCTTTGTTTCTTTCTATTTCTGTATCTTCAAGAGTACTGATTGGATCTTGCATTTCTTCTGTTCTATCTTCTTGGCTTTTCCGGATATCCTCCAGTTCCATCACTTTCTTTTTAAGTTCATTAATTGTGTTCTTGTTTCTTTCTGCATTTTCCCTAAACTCTTTAATTGTTTTCATTATGTTTTTTTTTTTTAATTCTTTGTGAGTTGGTGATATTCTTCCTTATCCATATTGTCTGGTTCTGGAGCTGGAGGCTGGCTTTCCTTCTGTGGTGTAATATTCCTAGAAGAACCCGTTTGTAGTTTTTTTCCTTCCTGTTGTTAGCCTTTGGCTTTGCTCTGTTCATAGTGCCCCTGTACCACTAGTGTTGGTGGGCATGATTTCTGATTTCCCTTGTTGAGTTGTGGTTGTGTCTGTCTAGTGTCTGAGCTGCTGTGACTGGGTATCATCTGTGTGCTTTTCTGTTATGGTAGATGTTGACCTGGGTTATGCTTTGCAGCAGAAACTCCAGCTTTTTCAGCTCCCACTGTGAGGAGCAGTGTCCGGTTTCTCAGCCTATTGTAGTTAAGGGTCTCATGTGGAGACCTGCCCTTCCAGACATACTCTGTGTCTTATTCCACTAGGAGGTGCCTGCTGGGAGGGTAGGATGTATTTCTCTGTTGATCTTCCAGGTCCCTCTAGCTGTATCTCAGATGTGTTCTAGGATCAAAAGTTAATTGGGAGAAAGGGAAGGGATATGTGTAGAGAGGAGGGTGTTACAGAAATTTAGAAGGTAAGAGCAGCAAGAAGATAAAAGGGGAAGATATGGGGGGAGATAAAAGGGGAGATGGAGTAGGAGGGAATGTAGCAGTAGGGGGAAAGAAAGTAGTTATGATGAGTTGACAGAGGTAAAGAAGAAAGAGGAATTAGAAGATAGGTAGTGGAGAGGGAGATAGAGTGTAGATAACCAGTTGGTCAATAAACAAATATACACACTAACTGATGAGGGTGGAGGCTTATCTATTTAAAGCAAACAAGAAGACTAATAGACACACGTACAAACAATTAAAAGAAAGACCCAGTTCTAAACACACATACTTCCATCCACCTACACATACAAACACATACACCCAGAAATAATGGAGAAGACCTCCCTTGACCACTATAGATTTGTTGTGAAAATGAGCTGTGAACTGCAGGTATGATTTAAGGAGGAAGGCACTCTTCCAGGGTCCTGGAGGTAGTTGTGCGAGTGAATAGAGGTCTTTAGTGTTTTAGCCCTGGGGCCTTGGGGTTTCCAGATACCCCTACTGCAGTGGTAAATGCTACGGACGCCCTCTGCCTGGGAGTCTCAGTCCTGTCTTCTCTGTTTGAGGTAGTCTCAGCTTTCCTTTCTTTACTTCTCCTGGAAGCCACCCTGGGTTGTCTCAGTGCTGCAGCTGGTTCTCCTCTTCAGGGGAGGGGCAGCTCTGCACCACCTTCCCAGGGTTGCCACAGGGTCTTCTGCTGGGGGAGGGGGAGGAGCTGCTCCTGCCACTGTCCTAGATTGTACAAATGGCTGTAACTTGGGGGAGATCTGCATCTGCCTGCCTTTCCTTTCAGGGACCCCCCCCACACACACACACACACAAGCCCCAGGTCCTGACCTCCTTCTTTCAGCCTCCTCCTCTCTTCTGATTGCTGTGGTCCAGCTCTGTAGGTGGGGGAGGGGAGAGTTCTGATGAGTTTCTTTCTTCTTTATTCTGTTCCCTCAACTACCTTCTGCATCAGGATCACTGGTGGAGGTGCTCCAGCCTGTGTGGTGTGTCTGAGTCTCTTTTTCTCCTAAGTATCTCGCTGCTACCTCTCCTTATCAGATGTTTTCATGGGAGAGTTCATGCCTAGACATCATTCATCGCCATGTTGGGTCACATAATTTGAGAGCAACCAGTTTTTGAGAAGACTTTCATTATCCATGAGTATTCAGTAGGAGTACTGGTTAATTTTGTCTTACACTGGGTGGATAATTGCCGAGTCCTTGAGCCCCCCAATTTGTTCCCAGATATAGTTGTGGTGCCAAAGTTCTTCTTTGGCAGGGAGAGTGACTCACTTCTGGTGAGTCAGGCAGGGAGCCTCTCACCAGGACAAGTCTTGGTATGAGGATATCTGCTAAAAACAGCAGGCAGACATTATGGCTAGATTAACAAAACCAGCTAGACCCCCCCTTGACAGGAAGTTAAGTGTAAGTAGGGATTAGAGGTAGGATGTTTTGATCAAGCAGCAGCTTCGGTACCCTCAAGGAAACCCCTAGTTTGTGCCAGACTAGTATGCATCCACAATCCACAACCCCACCATGCACTTTCCTCCACATACTTGCCCATCTTCCCTGAATCTAACCCCTTCTAATAAAAGTGTAAGACTAGGCTGGGGGAGGCTGCTATATCTCCAGAGATGTAAGCCTGCTAGGTTGCATCTCCAGAGAGGTAGCCCCTCTAGCTGGCTTTCTCTCTCTCTCTCACTACTTGGACTTTTGAGTCATGCTTTTCCCTGTGCTGCTTCCAATGTTGCTACCCTGAGAGATAACAGCGGTCCCAACATGGGGCTAATTGTTTCATTAATGTTCTTACATCTAGGAAGATAGAGATTAAATTTTTTTTTTTAACTTACAAATCGGCAACAAGCCATTTTTTAAATTACTCTCAATCTAGTTCATAGGAAATATGTAAATCAATAATAACTCACACACAAAAAAAGGAGTTATATAATTTGCTGGGACCATAGAATTTACCTAAGAAATCTCCTTTTTATCTAGAAATTACCAGAATTTGAAGGGATGGAAATAACAAAGTGATGCAGAAAATAATGTATGTATTCAAGAACACTTTCTTAGCTAATAGAGAAATCCTGGCCATTCTTACCAAGGAATACCCATGACTGAATATTTCTCTGGTCCTGTCTCTCAACACTGGTGTAGTTCCCAATAATTTATCCATTCCTGTTTTTACCCATGGAGAACATGTGGATAGGTGTGATATAGCAGATTCTGAGAAGGGGTTACTAGGATTCAAGATGAAAAAAAGCATTGTCCATTGCATAGCAAGAGCAACTCAATTGATGGATATATTCATAGTCTTCATTTCTTCTATATCCTACAATAGGTGTCGATATTAAGTTTACACTAAGTAATCTGATCTAAGTAAGTCTAAGAATTAGATTAGTTACATAGCACTATTTGAGGAGTTTTCTGGGAATCATTTATATGTATGAACATATCTCACCTGCCCATGCAAATGTGAAGGAAAAGTCCTCTAAATTCAAACAATTTCTGATTAATATAGTAAGGAATAGAAGTCACTTAAACACTTTCATGAGTGGTTCTCATTAATGCCCTCTCTCATTTCTGTTTTGTGGCTGAAATCATTGGATCGAAACAAGATGATGAAGGTAGAGTATAAATTATCAAAGTAATGGTTTGTATTTCCAGGATAAGTTTATGAAGTCTTAGCTTCAAGTGCTGCTGTGGAGGCAAAGGGTAGACCTTTTTTTTCTTGTCAGCTCTGGCCCCTTCCTTCAAATCCTATTTTCACAGCCCCATAGTCCCAGGTGCCATCCATCTTCAGCCAGAAAGATTGCTTTATTACCACATTCATCAATTTGTACCCTGGGCTTGAGTTAGAAGTGACTTGAAAAGACAAAACTGTTACCTTAGTAATTGAATATGAAAGTCTTATTAGGATCCACTTGCACTAATCTGATATGAAAATCACTAATGTGATATGACTTTAACACTGTATAAGCAACAATAAATTCTGATATGACATGAATATTAATACAATGCAATGGGATACTGCTAATATGTTAATGTGGCAAGATATTACTAACAAGATATGAGAATATTGATTGAATAAATTAATATTACCTTGCCATTATTTTCTGAAACTGCAGTCTCCATGTTCTAAGATAGCCCTTGCCTAGATTTTATGAATAAACTGTTTGCTTTTTGAGTCACAGACAAAATGAAATTTCAGGTTATTTTGATGTTCCAAGAAATGTTTTTGAATAAGATAAATAATTATATTGTTATTATTCCAATTGTTGCATCTATTGATTGAGCTATATAAATTATATAAAATGCAAGTTAACCATCAGGTCTAACATCAACATACACTTAACTAATATTCTGGGAGGAAAAGTGGGAAGATAGTGCTTCTGAGTACCTCCATAAAACTCCAAGCAGGCACACACCTGCTATTCATTCTTTCTATTGTCTTATCCTTCCATTTCAATCTTTTTGTACTTTTTTCTCAAGTGGTCAATTCCAGGTTTATATTTGTTACATTGTTCCCACTCCAAAAAAGATTCAGGGACAAGTTAGTAAACATGTCATCCTAAATCAGTGCATATGATTGGCTTTCATTTTGCTTTTATTTTGCCAATTTTTGTACTTTAATTGGTATTAACAATATGTCTCAGAACTCAATGACAAAAATTTGAATATCATGGCTGAAGGAGGTAGTATAGATACTCAGAGTGGCCAAAATATCCACTATTCAGCTCAGTCTTTTGAGATTATCAAACTTGACCATAGGTCTCACTTGTAAGGATCTGCTAAATTAAATGCACATTAGCATAACCAATTGTAAATATATATATATATATATATTTACTATACTAATAATATGTTAATAAATATATTTGATATATAATTATATATAATGTCATTTTGTGTGTGTGAGACTGAAAGGTTATCTTTATATGGTCTAAGAGCCAAATAAGCTGGGTAAGACATTGCCAATTCAGGTTCCTATTAAAATTTTACAGGTTAGTGTAGTTTGGACAATCACTTCCATTTCTAAATTAATTTATTTTACTTTGACATTTCTGTTAACAAAGTAACCATATGTTTATAGAAATGGACACAATGGAAGGCAGGTAGTAAGGTGACTTTTACCCCAAAGGTTATCCAGATCTTACTACTGTTAATTAATTAATGATACATAATAAAAAAAACAACTTTTAAATCTAAAGATGTGAATGAGCTAATAAAAATATTGGGCCTCTTGGTTGGTTACCACTAACGATACCAACATTTATCACACACAATATGTAAATTAAATGGAATCAATGTTTAAATTTATAAACTCTTTGGCAAATTAGAAATTTTTACAGCTTCTCTAATTTCATATCAAAGAAATTGAAACTACAAAGTTATATAGTAACAAATGGTTACCTCTCAATTACATATTACTTGGAAAGCTATAAGACATAAATACCTAGTAACTCACCCTCACATTTCATTAGAAATGGAAAAAGAGTACATTAGTTTTAGGTGAAAAAGCCTCTCTCAACAACTTTCTATTTAAAAAAAGTGCATTGATCAGTTAAGACTGAATTAGTTGATTATTTATACATTATTGACATGATGTTATCAATTTTATTATAATTATGGCAAATTCTAGCATATCATCTTTTAATACTTTTTTGTTACAGCAACTATCCAAAAAAATGCTAATGTGAAGTTGAATCTGGATTATATAGCTTCTCAAAGCTAACAAAAGCTAACAATTTTTAAAAAATATTTATATATGCATACAAGCTGGGGTACAGACCAGAGGTATGGGGCGGCGAGAGGGTTCACCAGACAGAGTGGGGAGCAGAACAGGCAGATCAATGGAAACATACTGCTGAGGGGAACAATCCCTAGGAGAAAATAGTACAAATTCATCATTACCCTTAAAATTACTGTCTAAACATAAGATTATGATGTGATGTTAGAAATTATAGGTAAATATATAAAATCAATATAAAAGCCAAACAAATATGCTGAAAATTTTCATGTATAGACTTCCAACTAAACAGAAACAGAAATAACACCTATGTATGTATATTTGTAGTTTCAGTTTTATACATTTAGAAGGTATCTAATGATATATAACAATAACACTATAATTTTCATAGCATTTCCCTTATTACTAAGTATGAGCATCATTTCACATTGTTGCCATATTGATATCTTTTATTAAGCAGCATTTCAAGTCTGCCATCATTTTTTCATAACTGTCCATCACTATCTTAACAGTTTTTAGATATACTATATTAACCTCATATCCAACAACAATACTAAACTCTCTTCTTTATTCTTATAGATTTATTATAGATTTTATTTTATTTTTTAACATAATATTTCTCAACAACAGCAATCATAGGAAGTGCAAATAAAAAAAAAGTTATATCACTTTAAGTATGAAAACTCAATAAGTTAAAAACAACCATTATATGATCCAATAAACCCAATTCTGGGTACATATCCAAAGGAAATGTAATTATGAAGTCAAATAGATACCTACATTTCCATGTTCATTGTAGCATTATTCATAATAGTCAAGATAAGGAAAAAAATACACCTGAGTGTCTATTTGTCAAAAGATGAATGTATAAAGATATGTTTATCCCCTACCACTATGTATGTATGTATGTATGTATGTATGTATGCATGCATGATCTATCTGACATCTATCTCCATGTATACCTATCTCCACATTGTGAAAACATGAAAGGATCTGGAACATTATTCTAATTAAAATAAGTCAGATTAAAAAAAAAGACAAATACTATATGAAATGACTTATATGAGGACTCTATAATACCTGAACTCATAGAATCAGAGAGTAAAATTGTGGTTACCGGAGGCTCGGAAAAGTGAAGGAGATGGGAACATATTGGTCCAAATGATGCAAACATCTAGTTACAATGAATTGTTTTGGGGATATAATGTCCAGCATGGTGATTATAGTTAATAATACTGTATTATATATTTTAAAATTGTTCACAGGGTAAGTTTAAAATTTTCTCACCATAAAATATAATTATATGATAGCATGCAATTGTTATGTTATGGTTGTTATCATTTTGCAATACAGATATATATCAAAATAACATAGTATATACATCAAACTTTTACAATACTTTATGTCAATTGAGACTAAATAAAATTGGGCTAAAAAAGAAAATCTTAATAATGTAAGTAATTGGCTATAAAATTTCCCTTAGTCACTGATTTAGCTGCATCTTACAAGTGCTGATATACAAAACCTTTATTATCCTTCAATTCAATTATTCATTTTGAGTCACTCATTGATTTTTATGGGCACTTAAATGTAAATATTTTCATTTCTAAACACATCTAATTATGTCTTTGATGTTGGTTTCCAACTTAAGTTTATTCTAACAGAGAACATATTGTATATGACTTCAGCCTTTTAGATTTTATCGAGGTTTGTTTTATGGATGATTTAAAGTATTGGGATTTTACCAGGAATTTTACCCATGGTGAGATTTGCATGCCAAGTTTCAATGTTTTGATCGTATAGTCGCCCATAAATGTCAAAATCACTTCTCAAACTCTGCTGCTGCTTCTGAAATTACAAACATCTTCTCTAGTGGAAAATAGTGGTCCTACTCCCTTGGTAGTCCGTTTCATCTTTTTTTTTCTTGATCTAAAAAGCACTTTACTCTTTTGTAACCTAAATACATTATAAACTATATAACATATATTTGAACAAGATAGTGAAGAAACACTACAGCATGTAAAATTTTTAGATTTTTATTTTTCCAAAATGTGATTCTTGGCCCTTATTACTTAGTCCAATGATAATAGCTCCTTCACAGTGCTTAATGCTTTCATGCACACTCCACATCTCTTTAACTTTATGTGAAGCTTGGAAAATTACTAGGAAAGAACTTCCATATCATTAATTTTCTTATCTGTCATGTCAATTTTTTATATCAGGACTTCCGATGGAAATTTGTTATTTTTTAAAATCAATTCTATTTTATACCCGAACTGTTTAATTGATTTTACTTTCTTGATCCCATTTTTTAGATGGAATATCCCTGATACCTCCCAGAATATTAGCCTACTATTCATTGATATTTTCCTTGACTATCACTGATTTCATTTGTTAAAAAATGTTATCAGTCTTCATCGATTGGAGCAAACCTTGTTTTTTTTTTTTTTTTTACATACAAGCTGGGGTACAGGCCAGAGGCGTGGGATGGCGAAAGGGTTCACCAGAGACAGAGTGGGGAGCAGAACAGGCAGACCAGAAGTACACTGCTGAGGGGAGCAGCGGGAGAGGCAGGATAGGTCCGCCCCACCATGTGGGATTCTCCCTGGCTGGGCGATGAACCCGCATTGCGCGCTGCCGACAGCTCCACAGCGCAGCGCCCAACCGCTGTGCCACCGGGGAGGCCCCAAACCTTGATTTTTGTCTCCAAATAAAATCAGTATTTGGAGTACATCTATTTGATAAATTTTTTAATCTGACTGCCTTTTTTTTAAGATTTATTTATTTATACATACAAGCTGGGGTACAGGCCAGAGGTGGGGGGTGGCAAGAGGGTTCACCAGAGACAGAGTGGGGAGCAGAACAGGCAGATCAGAAGTACACTGCTGAGGGGAGCAGCAGGCGAGGCAGGAGAGGTCTGTCGCACCATGTGGGATTCTCCCTGGCTGGGCGTCGAACCCGCATTGCGGGCTGCCAACAGCTCCACAGCGCAGCGCTCAACCACTACGCCACCAGGGAGGCCCTGAATCTGACTGCCTTCTGAGGGAATGTTCAGATTTCCTCCTTGGCCTTGGATTCTGCATTAAATTCAGGGATAGTCAAAAAGGGGAAGAATAGACTAAGCTCCGTGCTGGTGTGGGTGCCCTGTAAGCTCACACAAAGCACCAATAGCATCTGGAACTCTGTGTGTTCAAGAGATCCTGGGCTTGTCTTCTGTGAAATCAGCCCAGTTACTGCTGACACCACATGACAGGAGGCGAGATTAGTGTGACCAGTGTGCCTGATGCTTCATACTCTAGCACGTGTCCTGCCACGCTGCTTGCTGTTCTGGCCCCTCTCTTGCTTTCAGCCCTACCACTCAGAGGACAAGTCACTCTTTGTACTTTCTCCTGCCAAACCAGGACTATGGCTTTCTGTTTCATACACTCCTGTTTTATCTCCTCGGAGCCCACCTGATTTCCGTTCTTCTAAGATTGCTATTTTTTGTATGTTTTGATTTGTATCTCTCTTTGTTAATCTTTTCTATTTCTATAAATGTGGCATGAGAAAGAGATTCTTCAGGATAAATATAACATGTTATCTTGAAATGAAAGTGCTTTTCAGACAAGAATAATTTCAAGAGGCAAAAGTATTAAGGGTGTGTTTAGAGAGGACACACCTAGGGAGTATAGCATGATGGTGGGAGTCCCTGAAACACAAGGGTTAGTATGTGAAATCGAAGCTTATTCCCTGAAGGTGAGAACTATATGTATGTGGTAACAAGAGAAAGTGGGCTTCCATATTTCAAAATTCATTACACAACTTTGATTTCATCTGTAAATGTGTCCCCCCACCCCCACCCCTGGTCCACCTTGAGCTTACCAAAACTGACAATACTTGGTTATACATTAGCAGAACTGATCTGGCAAAATGGAATGGAACCCCCCCAAACCTGGACTAAATAGTCTTAAGAAAGGCAGCAGTTGTCAGAACATTGTGTTACACATCTTTCCTACCTGTCACGCCTACAGGGTGCCATGAACTCTCAAAAGTTAGTTCCCTTGCCCAATTAAACAATTAGAATGAATTATGAGTTTTCAATACAAGTGAGACACTAAGTCAGGCATTTCTTGAGGATAAAAAGCAGACCAATTCTAACTCAGTGCCAGACAGCCTCTAAAAATTAATGTCAAACAATTGAGTGGAAAATGTTGGCCAAGAGTGATGGGATTCTCTGAGCTGGAATGGATGATAGAGTTTTAGAGAATAGTTTCCTTTAAAAAGTCCCTGATGTTTCTATAACCTACCAAATACAGTCCTGGAAAAGCTTCTGTGTGGAGCAGGATGCATTTAGTTCAATTAGCCCACTGCTTACTCTGTATTTTCGGGCTGATGGCAGGTGATTCGTGCAATTGAGGGCAATTATTATTAAGAACTAGCATGCACACCAAAACAGGGCTTCTCAGAGAGGATCGGTCATGAAGCAGTTAAAATGAGAAGATTGTGGTCATTGTGGACTGAATGTTTCAGACACTTCCAAATTTATATGTTGAAGCTCTAACTTCCAGTGTGGTGGTATTAGGATGTAGGTCCTTTGCAAGGTAATTAGTTTTAGAATAGACTGTGCAGGTGCAGCCCCCATGATGAGGTCATTAGCCTTATAAGACGAGGAAGATGTATACTGGTGTTTTTTCTCTCCACTATGTGAGCCTACAGCAAGAAGGTGGCCACCAGCAGGTCAAAAAGACAACCTTCCTCAAGAGTCAAATCTGCTTGGTCTTGGACATCTCAGTCTCCAGAAATGTGGAAAATAAATGCATGTTGCTTAAGTCATCCAGTTTATGGTATTTTCTTATAGCAGCCACGCTAACTAAGACACTGGTCTAATTTCCAACACATCAAACTAAATAACAGTAGTTGAGGATTTATTGGTGAACTGTGAGCAAGCTGCTTAAGCTCTTCATCTGTAAAGCATAATCGTTGTAGCTACCACTGAAGATTATAGGATGAGCAAATGAGATATAATTCATAAAAACATCCACCTCATTGTCTGCCTGACAATGTACCCAGAAATATTGGTTAAATTCTTGCACTCAGTGTCTTATTTGTTTGTTTTTATTTGAAACTCATATTCTACATCTCTGATATATGTAAAAGGACTCTGGCCTCTGAAATCCGAGGATATTATGGGAAAGAGTGTGAGCTTAACTTGGGTTAGCATCTCCTAGGCACAGCCTTGGAAAGTCATTTGGCTGAAGGAACTGCAAGTTTTACACTTAGAGAAGCCAAGAAGAAAATAGACATGAAAGTGAAGGAGTCATTGTTACATGTGATCATATGAGAGGAAGATGAAAACCGAGATCACAGGAAATGCAGCAGGCAGTAGTTTGTTAAATATGAAAAGTAACTAATTTTAGTTAGAAACTTTCTTTGGCTGCAATTATGTTCGTCTGAAACTAGTTGTTGATTCAAAGTCAAACGTCTGTAGTGTTAAAATTATTCATGATATAAAAAAAAATACCCAAGTCTCCTGCCTATATAAATATGTATGGAGGGATGTAGGCTGTTTGTATGCACAATAGGCTGGCAATGGCTAAAGCTTTTCTCTTAGAGATCTTCCATGACCACCCACTGATAAGTCACTTTGTAATAACATGATGGATGGAAAAGTATCAGAGCAAAATACCAACTTGCTTTGCCAGAGATGTTTCTTGTGATAGCATAGTGTTAAAGAGACTGATGTACAAAGGCTAGTGTTGTACACCCGTATACATAGGACTTCTTCCCTTCTTCTAGAAAATGCTGTTAACAAATGAGAATCTATAGAGGACAGAAGGGAGGGAGGGGTCTCTCAGATAGGTAGGGGTATGTGTCTGTTAAAAGCAAATTGAAGAAAACATTAAGGAGTATAGGCAATTAAATATCACAAAGGCTGTCACATATAGTATGTAACCTTGTTTTTCTTCAGAAAGCATGATGAGAACCCCAAATTAGAGAATATAAGTCAAATTTTGGTAAAATATATTTCTAACACACTATTCAAGATAAATCAGGTGTCATGTGAAAGGTTAGTCCCCTCTTATTTTGCAATATTCAAATGGTTCCTGGATATGATTTCCTGACATAGGAGCTCTAGAATGGTCTTACCTCAGTGAAGAAGGCCATGGTTCAACACGTTGTAATATAAATTTCCCAGACACCAAGGGTGTTCATGATTGCTGGACATTGAAGACCACACTCCACTTCAAGGAAAATGAAAGCAAAGTTAACCAATGAACTCTGCAACATGATCCATGTAAAATAATGAATTTAAGGTCCAAAATAAAATCTCCCTTTTAAATTTTAGTGAAAAAAGAAAGAGAAACCCAATTACCCACCCCATCCACTTCTATTCTCCATACTCCAAAAGTAATCACTGATCTGATGTTAATATATCTATATCGACATAACTATCTCTCTGCATGTCCTCACACATGCTTTTATATTTTTCCTTCATATGTGTATTTCCAGAGATAGTAAATCATATGGTTTCATTTGTTTAAAACAAGTAATTTTCATTTTTAACATTAATATGTTATGGGTTGATTCATATGGATACAAGTTAATCTACATCATTCATATAATCATTAGACGGATAATGTTAAATGTTGATTGACACGCTGAGTACCAGCCCTCCCATTTCAGTAGTAAATATATTTGTATGAATCTACTTGAGCACATGATCAAACAAATGTTTTCTGTTATAAAATACCAAGAAATGAAATGTATATATCAAAATAGAAAGTCTTGACCATTCTACATTTTATCCCTGCTTCAAAACTATGAGACCAAATTTTACTGTCATTGCAATTTATACAAACTTTTATTCCTAATACTTTCACAGACATATAGCTTTCAGATCTATCTATTTTGTTCATCTGGTAAGAAATTTTTAATTTGTTTTGATTTGAATCCCCCTTATTGTTAACAAAGTAAAGTGTATTTTCTACATGTGCAGATAGTTTTTTTTTTTCCCCTCTGAATTGCTTTTTCAAAGCCTTTCGTTAATTATAGAACACCTTTCTTAAGGTTTTCTGAGTATTTTTGTGTATGCTGGCTATTAACATCACATTAATTCTTGGATAGGCATGTGGGAATCTGTTGATTCAGTTTTATTGAAAATATTACCATGCACTGATATCATACAGAAGATGCTCTGCTAGGTTTGTTTCTAAAATTTAAGTTTTTTTTTTTAAGTTTTTTTTTTTTAAGATTTTTTATTTATACATACAAGTTGGGGTACAGGCCAGAGGCGTGGGGTGGCAAGAGGGTTCACCAGACACAGAGCGGGGAGCAGAACAGGCAGATCAGAAATACACTGCTGAGGGGAGCAGCGGGTGAGGCAGGAGAGGTCTGCCGCACCATGTGGGATTCTCCCCGGCCGGGCGTCGAACTCGCATCGCTGCTGCCAACAGCTCCGCAGGGCAGCGCTTAACCGCTGCACCACCGGGGAGGCCCTAAGGTTTTTTTTTTTTTTTTAAATGTATTTTACTTCATGTGAATGAGAGTCAACATTTCAATAAGGAAACTCAATTTTTACAACTCAATTACTAAATTATCTATCATTTCCCTAGTGTTGACATGTCTCCACTGACGTGCAATGCTGCTTTTTCAAGTATCAAGTTCCCTTTTCTATGTGATTATGCTCCAGCACTCTGTAACATTCTGTTCCACTATCTAATTGTCTGCCAAACTCTCTTAATGACTGTTGCTTTGTAATAAGTGTTTATGTGTTAAACCTCCTGTGTTGTTATTATTTTTATAAATAGTCTGGGCTATTCTTGATCCTTTCCCTTTTAAAATAAATTCTATGATCATACTGTCAGATTCCATTGAAAGAATGTTTTGGAGCTTTAATGAAAATTGTGTGCTACTTATGGATTAATTTATAGAGAATCCTTATCTTTGCCACATTGAAATTTTCCAGTAATAAACCTGCTTTATAATTCTTGCAACTTTGTTATGATTTTTTTCTTCAGTAACATTACCAAATTGTTTTAGTCAATTTCTTATACATACCTTATCAGATGTATTGCTGGGTACTTTATAGAATCAATGACAAATCATCTTTTTAAAAATTAAAGTATCTAATCATCACTGGTATATGAAAACATCACCATTTTTTCTCGTATTGATCTCTTTGGTTTCAATAATTGTGCTGAAATCTCCCATTAGTTAAAAAAGATTGCTTATATATTCTCATCACTTGAATAACCTACACCCATGATTATAACATCTGTGAATAATAAATGTGTTGTTTGTCCTCAAACTACTTGCAACTTTTGTTTTACTTATAACTCTTCTTTGCTACTGGCCAAGTCTTCCATTAAAATTAATAGAAGTAAGGCATGCTTCACTTATTTCCATCAACTGAAAAACTGCTTGATACAAATCATCTATATATTTACTATTTATTTTCAGTCTGATGACTTTTTAGTTCAGAGAATTATGCTTAAAATCTACAACTTACACAGCATTTTTCCATTTTTCTTAATCTTTTTTCAACTTTTGACTTATAAATTTTTAGGTTTTGCCATTCCAGATAATAATGTGTTCCTTGTGAACTGAATATCTTAGAATTACATAATGACTTTAATTTTTTTTCTTTTGGTTGCTACTGAGAAAGTTATATCAGATTCATGACTATTATGTCATGAATTATATAATAATATAATTTTATTTTAAAATTCATTTATGTTTGCATTTCCCACATATAAGGAGCAAGGGGAACATTATCCTTTAGGTTATAGGAGGTATTTCCTAGTTTTATTTCAGAAAATCTGTTTTAATTTTCCATTTCTACCTCAAGTCTAAGTCACTGTCTTCTCTTTAGTATAAAATCCATAACCTCAGCTATTACTCGTTTTTTACCATTATACATTACGTTTTTTCTTTGCTTTGGGGAAGTAAGAATTTTTTTCTTTATTATAAATAGAGCCAAATTTGAGTATCAATTGGCCACATTTCATTTCATTTGACATACCTGTAATGGAAGGATGCCAGGACTCTTTCCACCTTTTGCTGGAAACTGATCACTCCAGACCCAGCTCCATTCTGAAATCCTGCGCAGCCTCCACATTATAATCATCTAGGCTCAATGTATCGCCTAAAGATCAGTCATTGTGTTGGCAAAACGCTATTTGAAGTTTAAGCTTTTCTTATAGAACTTCTACATTTAAACATTTTTTCTTGTACAGAATCTACTTGAAATGGTCAAAGTAGCTATTATCTGTTCTATTTTATGAAAGAATATATGGAAACTTAGTGAAGTCGAATGACAAGATTCAGAAGAAAATTCCCAGTTTCCTCATTTTTTAGTAGAGTGTTGATTCAGTGGAGAATTGGCCTGGAAGCCAATACTAACATCTCAGTCAACAGGAATAACCCTTCAACTTACAAGTGTCTTGTGTATTTTTGTACTTACACTATACTTAGTTAAAACATATTTATTAATATTAGCGGAAGTGATATTTTATCTTCAGCTTTTTGCAATATTATCAAAAAATTACAGTAGGAAATTTAGAAATAAAATGAAATTAAACCTCTTTATAACCAATGAGACTCAGCAGTGTTTTCCATTCTAGTCAATAAAACAATTCTAGAAAATTTGCACTAAGAGAAATAAAATTAATATTTCTTGTTGGTAGCATAATTTTAACTTCTTTTAAGATTTAAGTTTGATAAGTTCATGTTACCATTACTAATGTCTTTGTCTAACAGGAAATATGATCAGTCATTACTAATGTTGAGAGGTCACTCTGTTCAGATTCTGGGTAAATTCCGAGGTATGTAGAAAGATCAATAAAGCACAATGTCTGCCTTTTAGACGCTTAAGATTCATCTATGTGAGTTATACAAGTTGACATTATCATTTAAATTTCTAGTAAAGATTTGTTTTAGGACAGATAAAGATTAAAAAAAAAAACTGTAAAAGAAAAATTAAAAAAAATTGCTATCCAGGTGAGAAACTTCTATGTGAGGGTATAATTAAGCCATTGTTCTCTTTCCTTAACTGATGAGTAAATTGGTGATGCCCTGATATTAAAATGCATTGCTCAAGGATGCAGAGGACATTCATGAAGGCGGGACAAAAGCTAAGGTTTCTGACTCCTACTAGAGTATATATACTAAGGTGTTTGTTAATATACTAGCAAATAATGAAATGTATAAGTAAATTATTTCTCAGGAAGCATGTACATTTCATCTGAGATGATATGGTTTAGCCATTATATTTCTGAGTTCTTAACACTGGCAAAAGAAGCACCTTAAAATGCCTTTGGTTACATATCATGAATATAGTCCCCACATATAAATCATTGAAATCACATTCTAATTGAATGACTTTAACAACCAGTATCCATCTTAATTGTAACATGAAGATGATGAGGCGTGTGGCCTCAATGGCAGGGATGTGACTGAGACCTCTCCTGCTGTGCTGGAGTTGCACACACTGGCTCTGGAGCCAGGATCTTGTGTGACTCTTCCCTGCCCATATTCAACTGTGTACCATCAAAATCAGACAAGGGGGGATATTTACACCATGAAAAGCAATAAAAGCTACAAATCAGGGGTTTGTTTGGTTGTTTTCTTTTTTTAAGAACTGCTTACTTAGCATCTGTCAGCACGTGGCTTTCTATTCCTTTGATAAAAGTAAAGATCAAGCCACGTCACCCTTCAACACCAGTAGGATTTTAGTCTGAAGATATATTTTCTTAGCCCTGTGCTACAGTGGATAGACCAAATCACTGGCATAATCAAAAGCAGCAAACAAACACCATCAGAGGTTTTCCCATACCCAGCCAGGGCGAAAATGTAATTAGTAAAAAATGCTAGGCGAGAGCATTGTGTGACCAGAACTATTCAATCAGAAAGTGCTGATTGAACATATATAAGCACAATCAAAGCCTTTATTTAAATAGGGGTTACAGTCCTAATAAAACACAAAGGGAAGTAGGGGCATAGGCCTCCTCGACAGGTAATGAAAGAAAAAATTAAACTCATCCAATTACATCTGGGGAAAAAATCCATTACCTATAACAGAGAGAGGACTGCCCCAGGAAAATTCAGATGCAAAACTAATAATGAAGGCACACTGTCCTTTCAACAGATTCTAAATGAGCTCTAATTTTCTTATATCCACCATTCCCAAACTATATAAATTTCAACTAAGCAGAAAAAAGTGACATGCTAGCACAATTGTTATTCCAAACAGGCCCAGCTGCTTGCTCACCTTAATTAGACCTAATCCCAAAAGGGAGCCAATCTTTCCTTATTTTCTTCTATGAGCTCACCTGATTTCCCTCAACTTTTCTTTTCTAATAGATTTTGTTGTAACCTTTCAGCAACTGTCGTTTTAGATATTCTCCCAGGAATCACAATTGCTCTGGCTCCTTTGCCAAACAGAACTTGGGTCTAAGAGTTACAGAGAAGAAGAAAATTGGGGTGCTGATCCGAAGGACAGGGTTAGTGTGAGGAAGGCTTGAACATAGACACCTTCCATAGAATCCCATGTGTAGGGGTCTACATGTGTGCATGTGTATTGAAATCTGGAAATCCAGCATGGCTGAGCCTGGAGGGTGTTGAGATCGTCTTGCTGTGTCCTCTGTTGAGTGACTTTTGAAATGTTTTTAAAATAAAATAGAGAAAAGTAAATCTTCAAGTCTTCATCATATCAGAGAGCTGAGGTGGTCTCCCACACTGTGGGAATAATTAACCCAGAAGTGCATCCTGTGTGGCAACACCTGTTGTGTCCAGTTTCACTGGGCTTTAAACTCTGTGAAAACTTGTCTCATAAAACTGCTTTTATCTCTAATGCTATCACTACAAACCGGAAGTATGCCTCAAATATTTGTAAGAATTATTTGGCTTTTTGTCATGGAACGAAGGCCACATTGGATAATCTGTCTGGATTGGACAAGGTGGGGGGCTTCCCTTAAAGGAAGGGTTTTGTTTGAAGTCTTGAGACTATACATCAACTCAGTGAATAATTACTAAACAATAGACAGGATGGATCAGCTGTTGTGACTGGTGCTGTGACCTCCACATGAAGTACAAAATGGAGCCTATTTCTGAAAGTGACTAAATACACAAAACAAAGTAAAAATTAGATCACATGTTGCCCAGAGGTTAGTATGTAGTATGTAGTGGTTAGTATTGATGTAGAGGATTTCAGAGAAAGCAGACATGCTGATGGGCAGCAAACACTACAGAATTCTTGACAGGAAAAATAGAGTTGAATCAAAATTGAAGACTGCATAATATTTGGGCAACGTTTGGAAAGATAAATAGACAAAGCATTATAAAGTAACCTGATAAAGCCTGAATGTGTATATCAGCATTGCGTGTTCCAGAGGAGAAAAAGAATTTAACAAAGATTTTTCTGACCATCCAGTCTGTACTGATCTCTCAACTAAAAGCTGATAGTACTTATTGCTCATCTGATTTATATTCATATATTGCCATTCAAATCTTGAATCTTTATTCAACATTTCATGCATATATATCATGTCTTTCCAAATAGCAGCAAACTCCTGAGGGCAAGAGCGGCATATAATATTCTTTATGTTCCCCACAAATGCATTATGCATTCCTCATATCCCCCAATGTATTAAATAAGTAGAAATATAAATAAAAGCTGAATTGATTAAAAGATGAACACAAGGAGTTAAAGGAAAGGAAAAGGGAAATGGCAGAGAATGGACGGAAAGGGAGAAAGCTGCCCAGTGAGAGAAACGAAATTAGAAAGTACAATCCAAAGAGAGAACACGTTGCTTTCTTTTCCCTCCACAAATACCTTCACCTGGCTTGTCAAGCAGTTTAACAGTAAACTTATCTACCACCCAATATAGCGTTGGTTTACTAACGCAGCATCTACTTTGAAAGAATGATGTGAGGAACTGGATATAAATAATCATAATCTGTTAGAGGTAAAAAATAAAAATCAATCTGGCAATGGGAAATACTTTCCTCCCTCAACCTCCAAACCCAAATTTTTAATGGAGAGTTCGATATCTGCTTCTAGTTGCTGTATCGGAGGTCGTTATTAAAACACTGGAGTTCAAAGACTAATCAGGTCAAAAACATATGCCTCCCAGAGAGCTATTTTTACGAAAGCAGAGTCACACTTGTGTAAACACCTCTATTCTTGTCCCATTAACAAAGATCCTCAAAAACATAACCACGTGTACTTCGTTTTCATGTCTTTTCCTTTTCCTTCTCCTAGTGCCTCTTTTCTGAGCGTGCAGTAATAACATGCCGTCAGTGTCACCTCTACAAAGGCAGAACTTCAATTTGGGCAAGTGTAACTATTCCCAGAGTAAGTTGCCAGACAGGCATTCGCTCAAATTAGCTTAAAAAAAAAAAAAAGTTGTCACATCTGTGTATGTGGGATGTCTTTGGAGTGTAGAAAGCAGAGAATGTATTCTTTTAAAAATCTGCCACTGCAAATTCCTGCCCCCATTCTCATTTATTTCTTTTTTGAAAAATAAAGCAGTATGTTTTTATGGGGCTGGGGAGAGGAAGTCAAGGATAGGAGAGGGGAAACAAAGATTGGTATTTTCTTGAGATTTATCAGAAAAAATATCCTGCGATCCTATCATCCAAAATAACAGAGCCCTCCTTCCCTCTACCCACATCCACCCCACAAAAAGCTATGGAAGGCAGATGTAGCACTCTCAAAAGGAGCACCCACCAGGAAGGAAGGGAGGTAGGAGCAACAGTTGGGTCACTCATACATATTCATGGTATTTGCAACTGAGAGCTTCCTGATTTCAAGCGAGCAAATGAACATCCGGGACACACACAATTCCATATTTTCAGGATCATTACAAAAATGTAGCAATCTAGTCACAATTCACTTCATAGCATTTGAGATGGAGAAAAATAAAGCAGTGCAAAAATTGAATAACAAAGAGACTCGTTTGTGAAAGACCATTTAAGTCACTCTACAGCCTTCTAGTGCCTACATATCAACAGATGTATAAACAGTGTATGTTAGCTGCTTTGACATTGTAAGTGGCCCTTGCACTTGGAATACGTGTGGTTGAATTAGAGACCAAATATACATGGAGCAATGAGTATACATGACAAAACAAACTGTAGTATATATGCTAAGTCATCCAACTTGGATGAGATCATAGTCACCTTCCAAAACAGATTTATCACATTCCATACTCTTCAATACCAACGTTTAAATAACAGCAGCAACAACATTTAAACAGCAATAATGGACATTCTCTTCGTAGATTTTTTTAGGAGTCTGACAGTCCCATCTTGTATGATTTACAAGGAAAGTTTATTCAAAATCTGTAGGAAGACTCATTCATTCAATAATTATTGAATAAGCACCATTTATGTACAAGGCTCTGAACAAAATATTTTGGGAGTACATAATGCATAGAATATAGAGGACTCTTTCTCTTCCATCACTGAAATGGAAGTCTCTGGAAGGAAATCTGGGAACATAGTTTAATACTGACTCTGGCTTCATTACCTCCTATACACTCCCCAAATACAGCAAAGCAGCACAGTGCCTTTTGCAGTACTAGAGGAGAACAGTTCAGTTAAAGAAAAAACTTTTGGTGAAGAGCTGAGTTCTACTACTCTGCTTTAATATCACTTCCTTAAGAAGCTTTCCCTACCCCCTGACTTTATCATATTCCTCTATTATTCGTTTTCATTAACACCCTGCATTTTCTCTTTATTATCCAACTGTAATTAAATAATCAATGAAGTAATTATTTATACAAAGGTCATGTGCTCTGCTATTTGCTAACTCACTCAGGTCACAAACCACATCTTCACTCCCTGTCCCTAGCACAAAACAGAGTGTTTTGACTATTTTAAATCCTCAACAAATATTTACTAATTGAATAAAATTAACTAAACATGATATGCATATTTTTTTGCCGATTTTTGATGGGGGAGTAGTTCTAAAATATCCCTTAAAATATGGAGTCTGATTACACTAAACAGTAGGAGGAAATGGGCTCAATCTCTCATCTAAGATGGTCTTAAAAACATAAATTCTCAATAAGTGATTCCTAGTTTATAGAACACAGACTCCTTCAAGCTGGCTATGCGAACATATATTGGTGATTCCTTCCACAGTTGTATTTACTTTTTTGAATATCTTGGATATTGTTCTTTAATGATAATTGATTTTCTAAGTCCCACATTCAGAAATATGGAACTGAAATTCCTCTGAGATGATGAGATTATCTAAATTAGAAAGAGTAATAATCCACTACTGCCTACATGTGTCAGGCTGGATAACAAGCAACTTGAAACCAAAACATAAGCTTATGAAAGCTATCAGCCCCTGAGTTCTACAGTCATTTACTTTTCAAAGGGCAACTGAGATCAGAAAAAGGAGAAAAACTTTGAGCTGCCTTTCCTGAGAACTAACTTGTTGCTCCCTCAAATACTTATTTCTTTCTCATCAATGTTTATCTGATAATTTGCAGGTCACTCCTCCACCAAAAACATTTACACTGTTCTGAGACCGAAAGCCTGTTATGTCACTACAGCATCAGAGAAATTATTACCTTAAAAGTAAGCGTTGACTAACCACAGAGAAATATCAACTCTGGAATACCCAGATAAGTCAATTAATAAAAATATTCAATCCATTTGAGAATTAAGAGAAAAATCAGTATAACAGGTACCTATGTTTTCATTTAAATTGTTTATTCTGCTTTTACTATTAATTCCTGTTTTACTTCTGTTTCAATTTTAAAAATGGTTTAGTTATGTGGACAAAACCTTATGTTTCTGGGAGTAGTGACTCAATGCAAGAAATTACTTCCGTAGATGAAGTACTGGTGCTTTAGACTCCGTATCACATTCGTAACTTAATCAGGACAGATCATGGAATGGATCAGATATGATAATATTCAAACACCAAAGCTCTCAAAAATTAACTTTCATTACAAAGTTGTAAATAATATCTCAACCATTATTTGAGTCAGCAGCCCCATCCAGTCAACAAATGCTAACAAATGTGCATTATATACACTGTATTTATTGTCTCTGCCTGAATCCTACAGGAAGTAGAAGCCAAATCTGACACTCTTTCACAAGAGATATTAGAAACCATTGTATGTACTTAATTTTCTCTTCATGCCAATGACCTATTTTTTAAATTTATTTTTACTTCTCAGTTTTTATTGGCTTTCTTAAATCCTTGGTAGAACCACATGAGTATCCAGTTATGGATATGTAAAATTACTCACACAACTCAACAACAAAAAAAAGCCAATAACCCAGTCAAAAAATGGGCAGAAGAGCTCAAAAGGCACTTCTCCAAAGAAGAAAAGCAAATGGCCAACAGATACATGAAAAAATGCTCAACATCACTTATAATCAAGGAAATGCAAATCAAAACCACTATGAGATACCACCTCACACCTGTGAGGATGGCACACATTAAAAATACAGGCAACAA
>PVIJ01001866.1:0-180763 GCA_004024925.1 Scalopus aquaticus
GGGTGTGTGTGAGAGGATTCACCAGAGACAGAGTGGAGAGCATAACAGGCAGACTGACTGACATACACTGCTGAGGGGAGCAGCAGGTGAGACAGGAGAGGTCTACTGCATCATGTGTGTTAGCTCCCTGGCTGTTGATCGAACTCATGCTGCAGTGGCTGGTGATAGCTTCATAGTGCTGAGATGTAACGCTTGCCCCACCAGGGAGGCCCTACAGTTGAAAATTGTTAAGGATATTAGTTGTGATAATCAAGTAGAGTTTGGAATGGATCATTACAAGCCCACATGACACTGATTAGCTGTCATACAGGGGACTATTTTATTTGCATGATTTATATCATTTACCACTATGGATAAGTGAACTGTCTATAGAAAACCAGTATTGAAGCCTGAGTGAATGAGGAAGTCTGTATATTGACGATGAGAAAAAATATTAAAGGGTTTTTCTCAATACAGGTGGCTAAATCAATGACATTGGGTGACAGGTGCCTTTTTTATTTTAAAATGAATTTGATGTCATATATCCATAAAATAATGAACCAGACTCATTTTGATAAGATTTTCCATCATTTTTCCATTGCTTAACCCTTCACCAAATTCATATAATATCAAAGTTAAAAAAAAAACAAGATAAAGCAATGGTTTACAATTGTGGTCACTTACATATAGAAATAATATGGAAATATGGAGAGTGAGTGAAAATATACTTGTATGTGAAAAGATATGCAATCATAACATAATATTTAAATTAGCAATGAACAATGATTTACAATTGTTATTAATAGTTTGTCTTCAGATTTGTACAACCATAGAATTACTTACAATTTATTTTGGTTAACATTAATGTTAATTAGATGATAAAAAACTATTATGACTTGTGAAAAATCTTTAGAAATTCTGGAACTTTAAGTATTTCTTGGAACACATACCGAGTCTGTTAATGATTCAAAAGTGAATACAGGTTAGATACTCAAAGACCAATCAGAGTCTACTATTATTGGTTTAGCTATTGGACTCCCCTCAACCTCCACCTGAACAGGCCATGTCTGGGATCCCTGCATCAAGAGAGACAGACCCTAAAGAGTACAAAAAGCCTGTGTCACAGAAAGGACTCAAAGCCAGAAAGACGAAAGCAAAAGCAAAGGCAATTTTTCAATGTCTGGGCAGACCGGAGTCATTTCAGGGCTAGAAACTATGCAAACAGTAGTAAGATTACAGAGTTTTTAAACTAAAGGCTGTAACAAAACCTCTGCTGGATAATAAACTCAGGCATTATAATGCAGCTAGCATTATTCATGAACTCTTTACCCTTGAATATATACCAACATAAGGAATAAAGCCGAATTACGTGGGAATCAGTTAAGAAGCCCTCCATGAGAGGACCCCTGCCTACTTTCCTTGCTTCATTTTCACCTTGCACCAGCTTGCTTTCGCCTTAGTTTTCCAGGTTATTTGTGGTACCTGACAATGTTGGTTGAATCATACCTGACGGAGGTTGTGAACACTGCCCCTTCTGCCTTGTTCAACTTCTTGAAGCCCTTTAAAATCTTTTCCAAAGCTCCCTGTATACACACCCTCCTTTCTTTCACAATGACGGGACCCACCACTCTCTTCTGTTCTCTCATTGTTCCCAGAAGACCTTTCCTAATAGGCCTTTGAGAGGCACAGTGGTTTATGCAACTGGGAACCTGTACAGCTGGGAAAGTGCTCAACACAAAGTGCATTACTGTCTGTGGAGTGATCAGTGTACACAAACCTGGCCTGGAGAAGTGCAAAGAGTGCTGGGGGTCTACTCCACTAATGCCATGAAAAGAGCTAGTTTTCTCCTTGTGCCTTCTGATTCCTGGGGCTTGTGTGACAACTTGGCCCTAGTTTGCCTGCCCATCTTTGCTATATGGGCTTCCACTTTACAGGTCTTTCTTTTCATACCAGTGTTCCAATATGACTGCATCCTTGCCAGTGGAATCCAGAACACTTCAAATTTCTGGGTGACCCTATAACTAGGCCAGATATTATCCCAAGAAATGTCTGTCTATCCTAGGAGGCCATGGGAAAGCTGATTCTGGGACTTACTCCCTCGGTCTCTGATCGGCTCTTCATACCCTTCTTAAAGCAGATGTGTACATTCTGGACAGAATCAAATTTACTGTGCCGTTTATTGTGATTTTGCTTGTGGACTTCTCACAGCCAAAACTCACACTGGCCTCTGCTTCCTCCACTTTATGAATTCCCATCATGTCTCCCCAGATGAGCTACTACAGCTTCTGTTTATTCTTAGTTACACACTGACAGATGCCTTAGATTTCCATTATTGCATTTACCTCATATATATATAACTCAGAAGTGCCCGCCATGTAATACCTAAACATACCTAATTATAGGAGTGCAAAAGAATAACATTTATCCATGGTTTCATGTACTGATGCAATGAAAAAAAACAACTGACTTCATGCACATAAATGATGACCTGAATGATTACATGTGGAATTTGATTTCTGGGAAAGGAATGCATAAATTCTATATCTTCAGTCCCTTATTAAAAACCTGTGACTTTAAAACCTAAGCAATCAGAATAATTTACAGAAGTCAATGACATTGCATAACATAATTAAAAATAATACATAGAGAAAACATAATGTATTTCCATCACTTTTATATGCTTCCCTTTGATGCCAAGGAATGATGTGGAGACAGTTTCTAAGATTCTGAAGCTACACGAAGTCAGCCAAACCAAATGGCATTACAGGATGATTTTGCCCCCTTCTAATGTGAATAGAGAATGATTTTAAAGAAAAACAAATGGAAAGAAAAATGAGTAGAACTAATATTGAAGGAGATTCTTAGTGGATATAGAAACACACAGATACACACACAAACACACTGAAGAAGTCAGAAACTTGAATTCACACCCTGATTTTACAGGAAGGAAAGGAAGCAGGAAGGAACGAAAAATCATTGTGCTCTTGTGCACCATGTTAGGAAATTTTCTGGATGTTCTTCATTTTATTAATAAATGTTAATAAATGTCATATTAATAAATGTTGCCTGTTAGATACAAAACATGTTTTAACTGGAGGAGGCAGCAGTAACTGGTAACTTCATCGGGAAAGAGTGTGCAAATGTTGAGTTGGGTAAGTAACTCACTAAACTGCGGAGTTCAATACTGGGATGTTTCTTCTCCTGATTGTATTTCTATGGTCATGTGAGGTGGGAACTTTTGTTCTACCCATTTTACAAATAGTGAACTGAGGTCTAGGGATGTGCAGCTAGTAAGGACAGAGGTCTTCACAACTTGGACCTCAGTTCTCTTCCCTTCTCTCCCTTGCCAGCTGCCAGCCATTGGTACACTGGCAAATCTCTACTCTAGTGTGGTTGAGATTTCTTCCAATGAAATGGGAAGGGTAAAGTTAGAAAGGTACTCATGGTCCTCTCAGCTTTGGCAGTCTATGATCATGATAACATAAAATTTAGGTAGGTACCTGCAGTCATTGAAGATGGGGTTGGGGAATTGGGAAGGAGCAAGGACTTTATAGGCATCAAATGTTTTCCTGAAAGACCCTGGGTCTGCGAGTGTTCCTACACCCTCTTTGAAAGACACATTCTGATCACATTTGTTGTGTGTTGCACATGGGTTTTCATAGTTGACAATGTGAACAGGAATTTTCAGGAGGAGCTTGCCACTGTGGAGATATGGGTGACATAACAGACACGTGTAAGGGATTACAGGCTCTGCTGCTCCAGCACCCTGTGCTGGCCCTTGAAAACTTGTAGAAAGAAAGTGTGGGAAGTGGGAATTTTCCCACTGCAGACTCTGTTGCCAAGCCCTCCAAGCTGGTGATTACTCACACGATCAATAATGCATTAGCAGTCAAGGCTGCAAGTGCATTAGCCAACATAAGCATACACTGCTGTTCTATTTTTGATATGTACTTATTCAGGGACTTTTTTTTTGTTTTGAAAGTGACATTGATGTCATAAATGACTTTAATAAAATCAGTGTTCTCATACTGGTTGATTCTTTTAAATGGAAGAGTGGAGCCAGGGTAGAGAAGTACAAAGGCATGACTGAAAGCATAGTGGGGGGGACAGCTGTTTTATTAAAACTTTCATGCATATACCATATTATATTTGTATGTTCATGTCTGGATACATTTGTATGTACATGCATATATCCTATAGAGACACCATGGCAGGGTAGAAAAAGTTGGTGCCGGGCCATCAAAATGTTCAGACATGAGTCCTTAGCTCAGAGACCTTGGACAAGGCACTTGATCTTGGAGCCTTGGTCTTCCCATCTGGGAAAGGGTGTCATGAGCACAAAATGGGAAAACCTAGGGGCTCTTTCGTTGGTAAGTGTAACTCAACATGCACAATATGTGGTGGGATGGCCAGGCAGTGCATAATCTGCAGCTCTGAATGGTGACTTTCCCTGAGGTCAAGATTTCTTTATGTTGATCTGGACATTCCAAATTGAGGAATGGGTGAGGCATAACACAGAGCGCAGTCTGCTTATATTATTTTACTCTCCTGTGTGTACCACACACGGTCCCTCTCCTGCTTCTCAATTTACAAACAAGTAAGTTTCTATTTTTGAACACAAATATGGCATAAAACATGAAAGGAATGTATCATTTCTAGAATTCATTTCTTAGTTCTTCATGTATTTAAAAATATATTAATACTTTATTTAATTGATATTTAAGTATTTACATATAATATATAATGATTACATTTTATTTATGTATTAATGTAATGAGTTAACTGTTGAAGGACCCCTAACCACCTGAGGCAAACCAAATTGCTGAAGTTTGAGTCATAGCCAAATAATGAGAAGTAGAATTATTTTCTGAAGCATGGGTTAACTGTTAATGTGTATGAAATCGCTCCTCAGACCAATAGCTAGAAATACCTTGTTTCATTGTGCTTCATTTTACTGTGTCTCACAGGTATTATAATTTTCATGAATTGAAAGTTTGTGGTAAAAAGATTACAACATGCTGAAGTCTTAGATGATGGTTAGCATTTTTTAGCAATAAAGTATCTTTAAGGTACAATCTCTTTTTTAGACAATGCTGTTGCTCAGTGGATAGACAATAGTACAGTGCAAACATAGCTTTTATATGCACTGGGAAATAAAAAAAAATATGTGTGGCTCCCTTTATGGTGACATTCGCTGTATTTCTGTAGTCTGAAACCAAACCTGCACTGTCTTCGAGGTGTGCCTGGATGTTTACAGTGCAAGTTGGGCCTCCTTCTAGAAAGGTCCTCCAGGCCTCTGCATCAAAGGGCTAAGCTGAGAAAGGTCTGAGAATGGGAGAGAAAACTTAGAAAAGCATAGACAAGGCAAAACAGAAGTGAATGGGCCTGCTGTCTCATTGGAACCATAGCAAAATGGGCACCTGAGAGACTGAACTCACATTTCAGATCAGACCAGTATTTGGGATGCTCCAGCACGGACGGTGGGCAGGCTGTCAGAAGTGAGGAAGTCAGTTCTCTCGACACTGGGGGTGACTCCCATGTCCTTATTCGCCACTTTAATTTTAGGGAAATTGGGAATAAAGAAGAGGCTTGGAGAGGACCGGGAGCCTAACCTTCTCTGGAGGTTACTCTGCAGGAGGAATACGGGAACAGAATTTGTCTCTGGGACAGGCGCTCCCACACCAAGCATGCCACTGGCAGTCTTTCTATGACATTCACTACAGCATTAGAAATGCTGTCTTGTCATCTCATATAGCATTTTTAAAGTGCAGCTTTATAGGCTAATCAAGAGAAGACATGATTATCAGAGGAAGGCAGAGAGGTCCCAACTTCTTTGAAAAACACCTACATTCAAAGAGCCTGGAGATTTTGACAGCAGAGTAGAGGATCTCTCAGAGATGCCACAGCTAAAGGTTCTTTCTTTTCTTTTCTTTTCTTTTTTTTTTTTTTAAAGACAAGAGCCAGAGAAGTTTTTCTGTGCAGAGCAAGATAGTAAATATTTTAGGCTCTTTGCTCCTCATGCATTCTGATCCACTCTACACTGGCTACCTAGTTATTTAAGCACACCAGGCCTGCTCCTACCTCAGGTTTTTGCTTTGGTTGTTCCCTTTACTCGGATTGCTCTTTCCCCAGAGTTCTCTCACCTTATCCAAGCTTTGGTCTCATCTCTCAACATTGCTTACTCTTCGCACCTCAAGTGAAACTGCAACCTACCCTTTGCCTCTGTACTCATCTTCTTTCTGCTTCCATTGTTTATATTTCCATGTCAATTATCATCTTAGAAAGTCTGTCTGTCCGTCCATCCACCCAACCATCCATCTACCCATCATCTCCCCAACTAAAATATCAGCTCCACCAGGGGAAAGATCTTTGCCTACTTTGCTCACAGATGCATCCCCAAGTCCTATGAACACATGAATAATTCTGACTGAATCCCTACTTGAGTTTGAAAGAAGATAAGGATAGCTGATGTTACTAATACTCAGCATGCTATAATTAAATAAGAAAACTATGCATTGTAATAATGCCAATTTTCTCCAAATAGTTCTGCAGATTTACCAGAATTCCAGTTCAAATCTCAATGGGATGTGGGTGGGGGACTTTACAAAATGATTCTAAAATTAATCTTGAGAGTAAATGCCTGAGAATAACAAAATATTTTTGAAAAACAATATATTACAAACCAGAAAAAATTAAACTATGGAGTTGTTGGTGCTAGGCAATTAAATAAACCAATAAAGTGAATTGAAAACCTGAAAATATGCTTGAGTGTCTTTAAGATTTTATGGCCACATGGATGGAGCTGGAGGGGATTATGCTAAGCATAATATGTCAGGAGGAGAAAGACAAACACCAGATGGCTTCATCTATATGTGGAGTACAGAGAAACAAAAGATAAAGCCAAATAAGACCAAGCCAATAATAAGCCTATAAATCTGACTGTATAATTGAGGCTACCAGAAAGGGAGGGGAGGGGAGGGAGAAGAGCAGAGTGGAGCAGGGGCCCAGTGGACTATGGTTGAGGCCTATGTGTGCCTTAGTGGTGGGTGTGTTGTGGTAACATACACCTGTGTCTCAAAATCATATACAATGTTGTAAACCAATGTTACCTCAATAAAAAAAATTAATGTTTTATAAAAGTGACTTTCAAATCAGCAGTAAAAATATGAATTATTCAACAAATGTTGGTGAATCATTTGTTAAATTATTTTGGGGAAATGCCAGGTATGTGATTTGTGGCATATCCTGAAATAATTTATATAGGTTAAAAAACCTAGTTACAAGTTGAAACTATTGTATTAATTAAAGGTTATAAATGTACTAGCTTATTTATTGTTGGGTAGTGAAGTTCTTTCTGTACATGATTTTATGATAGAAAACAATATAACAAAACATTGATAAAAGATTGATATGCAATTCTGCACTAGTACAAAATTGAAAGGCAGATTGAAATATTGTGGAAAACGTTTGCCTTATATATTTAGGTTATTATATTGTGTTATACAGGATTTGCAAACATTTAATTTGTTCTTACAAATTAACAGTATTCCTTAAAAGGAAAAGATAAATGAGCTAATAGTTATATGGTTCAAGAACACTAACTGTAAGATTTTAAAAGAAATAGGCATTGAAAGATTAAGCTTTTAATAAATGGCAAGTGGGCAGATGACCTTAATAGACATGTCTCTAAAGAAGACATTCAGATGTCCCAAATGCATGTGAAAAAATGCTCAACATCACTTATCATCAGGGAAATGCAATCCAAACCACAATGAGCTACTATCTCACACCTGTGAGAATGGCCTTTACCTATAACACTATTGGTGGAGATTTAAACTGGTGCAGTACGGATATCCCTAAAAAAAAAAAAAAAAAAAAAAAAAAAAAAAAAAAAAAAGGAAATATCATATGATCCAGCAATAGTGCTTCTAGATATTTACCCAAAGAATATGAAAAACACTGATATGTAAAGATTTACAGCATCTCAGTCTCACAGGGCATTATACACAATAATAAAGTCATAGAACCAACCTACATGCCATTGACAGGCAGCTGGAGAAAGAAGTGGTGACATATATACTCATTAGAATATTATTCAGCTATTTACTAAAGATGAAATAGTCCCTTTGGGGCAAAATGGATGGATCTTGGGGTGATTGTGCTAACTGAAAAAAGTCAGAAAGGGAAAGGTAGTTAAGAAAGGTTTCATTCATTGGTGGACTATAAAATAACCAAAAAAAAAAAAACTGGCAAAACATGACAAAAATAATTCTTGGATTCTGTGGTGACCAGAAGGGATGGGATAGGGAGGAGAGAAGGGGGGGCGGACGGTGATGGGCTATCGGCTATTGGTGGAGGGTGAATGATGCTGGTGCACCTATGAAGCTGTATCCCCAGATTAAACAGTTATGGCAATGACTGGCAAATCATACAATTTGAAAAAAATGGCAGACAATTATTAAAGGGCTGGGCACAAAAATAAGTTATTTTTCCCCATCAGGTGTTTAAAAATTAAAAAAATAAAAAGATAACTGGAATAAACGTGGATTAACGAGCACTTTTGCACATGGATCTGTGACATGTATGCCAAGCTTGAAATACATGAATAATTTTTTGATGTGGCAATTTTATTTTTAGAATTGGGTCCTAAGGGAATAATGCTTGCAAATATTTATCTATAAAGTACCGCAGCTTTGTAAATGAAATTGAAAATACCACAAAATAGGGTACTAAGTAATGAAAGTTTGGTATATGCATAAACAAAATATTTGGCTACTGAGATAATTTTTTATCTAATAACCATTGTTGCACTTTAACCATAGTGTTAAAGTATTGAATTCAGCTTAAAACACAAAATGTTTAGAAAATTCATTTAAAATCAGCATATATGTGCAGGTAAGAAAGTTAGGCAATGCATATACCAACACATTGATAATATTTCCATTTGAGTGGCGGACTTTTAAATGCTTTTTAGCTTTCCTTTGTTTATTTGTATTTTCTCACTTTTATCAAGAGCATATTTTCCTTTTTGTAATAAGATCTTAGAGACTACTCTTTTTGGATGGAGAGAATTCTTAAAATAAAATCATGGTGAAATGAAAGAAATCCTATTGTTGGAATTTGGAGTTGGGATTGGGAGTCCAACAGTTTAGGAATAAACATGCAGCTACTCCCTGGATCTGTAACCCTATCTAGGCCTTGGGTAGTGCAGTGAGCACTGTCTTGGGCCCCACCTCCTGCTATAATTCGGCCTCGCCTGGCTCCCCTCTCCCACCTGGCTGAAGGAGAGTACCAGCCGCAGAAGGTGCATCCCTGGTTTTTACCCACTGATGCCAGTAGCAACCCCTCCTCCTGACCAATTAGCTGACCAATGATCTTTTTAGTATGTCTCAAATTCTGCTTGGGAGAGTAGTGTTCCAAATATTGCCACTGGCAAACCTCCACCAAAAACTTATTTATTGTCTTTCTGAAATTCAACTTTAACTGGGTATTCTGGCCATTGATTTGCTCAGTTTTGAACACCTCCCTGGGAGGCACAGTCATCCTCAGTTGTGAATCACAGATGAAAAGCAGGAATTATTTTCAGCCCCTTTTTATAGGTGAGGACGCAGAGGTTTGGGAAGGGAATTCCTTGGTCTCAGGCCATGTGATAAGATCTGAACCCAGTATCCTGATTACAAATACCCTCTTCCTTCCTTTGCACCAACAAACTACACATCTTTATTCCTCAGTGGAACACTGTGAGACTGCTGGGATGAGGGTCACTTTATCTACTTAAGTTTTCCAAGAACTTGGAACTTCCCTATGTTCTCTTGAAACAAGAAGTTGAGTCATGATTCTGAAGTTAGTCACTATTCTATAAATAACAGATAAAAAATTAAGGATGGGTAAACTTTAATAATTTACTCAATAAGTTAACTAGGCAGGCCCAACTAAATACACACACTGACATTGCATCTTTGTCTGGTTTCTTGTTTATTTGTTTCTCCCTTTCAATCAACGGGGTTTGAATGAAACCTTTTAGTTATTTTTTTAGTTGCACCAAGGTGAACCAAGATGTCAGATTTTGGTTCCATCACATTTGGAAATAAGCAATGAAAGGATGGATGGGTTCAGAATTCTTTTTAAATACCATGTCTGTCCAAAGCCAAGCAGTGTAGTTACCTGACTTGCCTTTTGAAAACGGTGCACCACAAGTTTCCAGAAGAACAGAGAGGCAGTGGTTGACCTGGGTGAATCTGTAGGCTATATCATCGGCTCTGAGAAATTGAGTTGACTCTGTCATACTTTTCTTTTAAAGAAAATAGGGTATATTTTGTTTCTGTGTATACAATAAGAAGGTGTTTCTCAGAGTGAAGTCCTATCGTTTGATCCTCAAAAACTCAACTCAAAAGCCATATTTTTAATAGAAGTCTCATTTAGATCTTGCTTCTCAGGAAAGCGACTTTTCTTTTTCGGTTTCCCTAGAACTTTGCATGTTCTTTGGTTTTCTTATATTGTGTGTATGGTCTAATATATTTATTAAATATCTGTGAGAAGAAAGGGCTTACAAAGACCTCTTTTTCACCATCCCCTAAGGAGTTCTAGACCACCTGTCTGTCTTCCGAGTGTAATGCATTACAAAGAGCTTTGAAATTAGAGCAAGACTGTCCTCAAACTTTAGCTATCACTCAATAGTTAGTTTTCTATTAAAGGGGAAAAAAGAGAATATATTTTCCATCCCAGTTGAATTCTAGTCATGGGACCTTGCTTAAAAATAATTCATCCCATCTCTTTTCTACTCTGAATTCAATTGAACAAGATGGTTTCCATGTTTTCCAGGAAATTCAATACTAGCAAGTATTAAATTGAATTTGAAGACCCCTGGGCCAGTGTTCCCTGACTATATTTTCTACTCCTTGCTGCATTATATCTTTTCCATCCCCTTAGCTTAAAAAAATTAATGGCATTCATTGTTTATAAATGCCTCTGTTGATCTTTCCTATTTCGGTTCCTGACTACTAGTGGAAAAACTCTCCCTTACTTCCCCCACTCCTCACCCGCACTGGGTTTTAAAAATAGTAATGCATTCGGGTTGGCTCCGGGCCTTGTGTTTGGAGTCCATGGCCTTTGGCCTCTGGGTCATCAGTTCACATGGTAATGAAAGGTCGCCATCTTTTCTTCTATTACATGTATTTGGCATAAAGTTTTGTGAGGAGCTGTCCTCCTGAATGATCACTTTCTCATGACTCTCTGGGAAATATCTGGACTTAACACCGCTGACCCCAGTATTAATAATCTCCTCTACTCGGCTTCTCCTTGGCTCTGAGGTCTGCAGTTTTCACAATCTCATTTGTTTTATTCAGAGTTCCAGCTTAAGACTGGAAAATTTGTTTTTACACATAGGTGTGCAAAGAATGGATTGGAAATCTGTGGTCACTCCCTTCCTCCCTTCCCCAAAGTGTTTTCCAAGGAATATGGTATACTGTTACTATCAACGTTTCATAGGTGAAAATAGTTTTAATAACAGTGGACATATTCATTGACCATTTTGTGTATTTACATCTACGGCTCGATTCAGTTGTCAGTCAGTTCCACGAAATAGGTATTGTTATCTTCAGTCTCATCTGAAAGACGAGATGCCGGGAAGGTATGTCGGTTGTCCAGGGTCACTGGATCCACTAGCTGCAGAGCCAGAAAGGAAACACTCAGCATCGCATCCCTTGCTCCACCCCCACCTCTCTTTCACTGGTCAGTATTTAGAGATTGTTTGTAATAATCCATTAAGAGATATTCACTAGTCCCACTTATGATGGAACAAAGGTTAATTTTCTATAAATCTCGTGGGACAAAGCCTGCACTTGGACTTTGTTAGCGACTGGAGTTTTTAGAATAAGCGAGTCAAGCGAGGGAGCGTGGCAGTTCTTTGGGCAATGAGGTCGCGTGAGCGTTCCTGAGAAAGGCAGCACTTCACTGTCGGTGTGCTTGCAGGAGCAAACCGCAGCAGCGTGTGAAGGGGTGAGGCAACAGGGATGGAAAGAAAAGATATACTTCAGGAAGTTCTTGAAACAGCTCATGTGAGCTGTGTTGAGACTGGAAGGGGGAGCCCGGGGGGAGAGGACTCTGACTACAGAGAGGTCCCAGAGGTAGAATGGACAGAGTGTGTTCAGGGATGGGATCTCTTGGGAAAGGGCCGCAGAGGGGTCAGAGATGGCCTTGCGATTCTGCCCAGGAACTGAGAGCACTCAGGTGCCATCTGCCCAAGCAGGAGAGAGGACATCAGTGAACTGGCAGGTTTCACGGGGAAGGAGCTGCTTTTTTCCACTGCGATATATTCAAGCATTTTGGCATCACCAAGGCATCTGGGCAGTCAGTTCTGGCAGGTTGAAGCGAGAGACTGGACCTCAGGAGAGTAGTCGCAGCCCAGAACAGGAAGATAGGAGAGTAGCGAAAGCCTTAAAAACTCTTCCTGAGGAAAGCTGCTTTGGGGAACCATCTCATTTAATCTTTATAGCAAGTCTAGCAGATAGGCATTTTTTATTTCTGTTTTTAAAATGAGAAGATAGATGCTCAGAAAATGCTCTCTGAAATGTCCTTTTCAACGAAGGATTTTGGGTTGATCTCATATGAAGTCATACAGTCATTCTGGTTCAAACAGAGACAGCCAAACTCAATTTCCTGCCTCAGTTTTGATGATATGTGATCCTTGTTACTTCTCTTTATGGCACTACAAATAGGACAGCAACGTGCTGGGATCTTAGATGTAAGGAATCAGGTAGCTGGTGATGAATGGGGAGCCTTTAAGCCACGTTCTTGCTGTGTCTGTGGAAGCATGTGTTCCTGGCTGCAGGCAGGAGAGTGTGCGCGTGCGTGCTCACGTGTGCACATTAAGTTTGGGCACGTGTACTTGTTCACTGTCATAGTATCTGCACAGGGAGTTCAGGTCACCTACAGGCTTCTGGATTTTCTTTTCAGGTAAGCTTGGCATGTTGTAGAATAATCTAAGCTTTGCCTATCTGGCAGTATTTGATAAACTACAAAGAAAATATTTTAGTAGCATTTAGTTATACATTTCTCCTCTACCTCTCATTCCAACCCACTGTACTTAATGTGCATTGTACATTGTGCTTTAGCTGGGTCACAATATACAGGTGTCTTTGACAAACACACACACGTACACACACACACACACACACACACACACACACACACACACACACACACACACGCCTGATGCTCTGAGCCACAGACACACAGAGCTGTCCTATTTTTACGTTTGGCCCAGTTCTGTCATTTTATGATGTGGTGTCCTTGGTGGCTGCATCACCAAGGGGACGATTCTAAAGTAGGTCAGTAGAACATTCCCTGATATGGCAGCTGAATAGAAATGTAGGATATACATTTTCCAACAGGCCTCCGTCTCCCCAGCTTTATAACCGGTGACAGCCTATCCCTTAGATTCCCTCATTCCAAACATGAGCTAAGTCTGGGTCCAAAGGCATTTATCTCTCATCGCCTAGACTGCATCTCAAGCAGAAAGGCATGCATCAGCACCAGCACAACCAAGGAAAGGTCCTGCGTTTGAGAGCTTAGGAAACTTCTAGAATGTAGCCAGGAGTCACAGTAGAGCCTACTTTCTGTCCACCCAAACTCTGCCTTGAATGCTTTTCTGCCCTGGGGACCTATTTTATTTCTTCTGGGGTGGGACAAAGGGAAACTACATGAAGCACAGTCGCTCATGGAAGAACATGGAAATATACGCATTCAGAATATGCTTGATAAAAGACAAGTGGTGCTTCTTCGGGCAGTGAGGTAGTGTGAACATTCCTGCTGCCTATAGTTGGGGATGATGGGGAATAAGTAATGCAACAAAAGACCACCTTAGTGATCAAATATTCTTCCCTCTTTGGTCTGTTATTTATTCAGTGAAAATGCTTTCCTATATTGTCACTTTTTTCTGCTAAGGTATGATCTTTAAAGGGCTCTAGAATACAAATTTCTTCTTTGGGTAGAAGGAATGCTATTTTTCTGAAAGATATATGCAGTGATTCAAGAAATCATCAAAAACACTAACAAACATCAAGATTTATAACTTAAGAAAGACACTCTCTTTCTTTTGGCTTATTTTTTTTTCACTATTTCTCCTTCCCAAATATGGTCATTAAAATTTTTGATCAATTACTAGTAAAATAAAATGAAATTCCACATTTCCCCCCTTCAAATTAATAAGACTCTGGCAGCTGGGGAAACATATTTTCCTGGACAGATGCATGCATATAAAGACTCTTCACCATTTGGCCCCTTTCTTAATTTTAATACTCATGAGATGTTTAAAACGTGGTGGAGGGGGAGGCATATCTTCCTCTCTATGGACATTAAGGCAGGAGGATTTGGGAACATGTGGTGACGTATGCCCAACATCATCGAGAAGAACTAGATTCTAAGACTTCATTTGGCCTGACTTGCCCTCACTGGACCCGAATGGAATTCAGATACTTGTCACCTGTGATTTTGGTTTCAAGACATCCCAGCCTGATCCCCTGGGTGGAGGTAGGGGATGGGCTCGCCCTGGAGGGCCAGTGAGGGCATCGGGAGACCCATTAAACCCAGTGAGTCTCTGAGCAGCACGTCTGTCATGGAGGAAGGTCCCACAGGCCTCCAGCTTAAAGCGGCAGGGGCTTCTCCTCACTTCTCCGTTTCTAAATAACTACTCTGCTCCTTTGCCTTTGGTACCGCTCGGTCTCCTCACTCACATTTACAAAGATACTACATTTTGTGTCCCCAGATAGCCATACCATGTGGCCAAGCACACAGTGGGTCCTCAATGTCTGATTGTTTGATAAATGGTTGTTGAGATTATCGGTAGTTCTACCTTAATTCTAAATATTTGCTTCGTATATAATAAAAATCATTACAAGCATAATTCTGATAGTAACATTTCTCATTTGTCTACTTACTCACTCACTAGACACCCTCATCTTGAACGGCCATTACAGGATGTGTGTCAGGCTTCGTACCAAGGTCACGAGCACGAGCCTGCCACAGCACAGCTCCGCCCTCTGGGGTTGACGGAGCCCCGTTTGCCTTTCGCCTAGTCTAAGCGACTGCATTCTCTAACCCGTCTCCCTCACCCAGCTCAGCGATGCTGTAGGGAAGATACATTTCAAAGAATTATACTATATTAAACAAAAGACACCAGTGGACAGCCAATCTGCTTTTAGCTGACAATAAACTATAAGAGAAGCAGGTATTATGGAAGGGAGTCAAAAGAAGAAATTAAAAGCTGCCAGGATGACCCCTTCACCTGGGGCCTGGGACCCAGATCATGAGGGAAGAGCAGCTTCAGGTGTCGAGTCCCAGGTCAAGGGCAAAGCTGACAAAAAAGAATGAGCTCTGCAGTGAAGGGGTTCAGGAAATTAGAACCAGATGGGCAGGGGATGAGGGTCCCGGTTTTCTTTCATCAGTCACTTTCTGTGGCTGATGCGGAGTCTTTCTAGCTCTAAGGACAGCAGGCAGGCACCCAGCTGCGGCCTTGCAAAGGGGACTCCCAGCTCCATCACCAACTTAGAAATCTCACACAGTGAGGATGCCAGATTACTTTTACTTTTAAACAAATCTCCATCAGCTAGAAACTGCTCAAATGATTTTTCTTGGCCATTACCTAACCTCTGATTCCCATTTGAAAGGAAAAAGAAAATTGTTTTAATATATTTTCTGAAAATGTCATTCTACGGGGATAACAGCAGGAGGTCTTTTCCTAGAATTTGGAATATGAATGTGACCTGTGGCTTGAAGGAAACAAATCTTCCAGTAACACATATGGAAACAGGACACTAGGTTTGAAGAGGAAAGAAAGAGAAAGAAGCAGATCAATTGTGCTCCATTATCACAGATACAAAAGCTCAAGGCACTGTTTCAGGACGTGAAAATGTTTATGAACCTCTCCTTCCCCTAACTTCTCTTCCTTTCCTCTCCTTCCTCCTGCCAAGTTATTCTTTCCTCTTGCCTTCCTGCCTCGCATCGCCTGCCACTAATCCCCTTTCTTCTTTCCTAGAAGGAACCTGCCATTTGGTTTAATTTGTTTCCATCTTTGAAAAGAGCAGTAGGCCTCCTTGACTTTTTTCCCTCTTCCTTTCTTAAGATTAAAAGGCAGCCACAAAATAATGTAATTCAACAAAGGAAAAATATAGCGCAATTCCCTTTAGCACAGGGCATGCTTTCTTGTGATTTTCAAAATAGAGTCTCACAAAATTGGTGCGATCTTTGAGGGGTATCTGTTTAGGGTAATGATGGTGACGTTCCTCGGCGGTGAACTCATTTCCGTTACTCATTTAAAAAACACATGTTCTGTTTGTCTTGTCACACTCATCACAATGAGATTTAAAATAGAGACTCATTGTCACCTATTTGAGGGTTATGAATAGCACTTCCTTGAAAAGGCCTGGTGGAAATTTGGGTAGAAATTTAAAGTGACGCATCACATTCTGAAGTTGCCAGGCAGACACAAAGGCTACACAACCCAAGTTGGAGGCCAAATGACCTAAGTGTCGTGATGGTGCAGCACGATGAGACACCCCTCCCTACATGCTAATGTTCTGAGGGCAGATATCAGTCAGCTCCAGGTGGAGACGCGAAGTGGAAGCCCCAAGCTTTGCAGAATCTACCTAAAGAAAAAGGCTCAGCCATCCCGCGGCCATCCTAAGCACCGTGGTAGATGGACTATCGAAGCTGTTCTCTCCTTCTCCCTGTACCCCTGCCATTTGTCGGTGGCTTTGCAGTCCCTGCTTCTGGGGGCTGAGGGCACTGCTCTACCCCTTAATGTGGGCTTGGCCACATAACTTGCTTGGGCTGGTAATGCCAGTGGAAGTGACATTGTACCACCTCCAACCCAAGGACTGAAGACACTGTAGACATCCGCTGTCCCCACCATGAGAAGAAAATGACATGGCGGGCCCACTGTCCCAGGAAAAGGGGTAAGGAATAGAGAGAACATGCAAAGGCTGAGCTGAGTCTGGATCAGCCAAACTCCGGCTCATCAGAAGATGCCTGAGTTAGTGTAAAAGAAAGTTCTTCAAACACTGAAACTTTAGAATAGTTGTACCGCATTATTGTTGAAATTCTTAATGGACATGAGCACTGTCTGAAATGTGGCCTATTTGAAGGAAGAACATGAAAATAGTGACTTAAAAATGGGAATGTGGGTAGATTATGGCTTTCTGAAGATGAGGACAGACTTTGCTATATGGTCATGAGAGGGGTGACATTGACCCCCATTTTGAATATTCCACTCTTAACTGGGTCTTGGCCCAGGGGCGTAGGGACTACAGAACCCTGCCTTCCTGGACATGATTCCTGGAAATCATGGAATGTCTAAGCTTAATGGTGACCTACATTGTCCTCTTTGAGAAGCAACAAACATTCCAAGTCTCACTTTAAAAAATAACAGATAATTTAATTAGAAAGGACATTTCTGCCATGTTCTTGTTTGATCATTAATTATTTCCTAACCTATTCTGACTTTATCCCATTGCTCAAAAAGAGTCATAAATCATTCTTCCTGACAGAAGTTAAACTACTTGCTACTCACAAGGCAACCCATTCAATTGCAGGTCAAGTGTATTAGCTACAGAGGTTAGATTCTTACTGAAGTCTGCCTTTTCACTTCAACCCTTCCCTTGGAAGCCATAGAACAAATGTCTTGACTCTTCTAACATGGCATTTTAAACACAGTTGCAAATCCTGTCTTTTCCATGCCAAACTCCCAGAGCTCCCTCACAACTTTATTTTGACACACCCCTTGTTCTGATCACACCCTCTTTAGATACCCATGAGTTTGTCCATATCCCTCGTAGAAAATGAAATGCAGAATAGAGGCAATCCTTAAGGTGTATACAGAGCATTGCTGTGTATTTGAGGAGCTAATTACTTCTTGCTACCTGGACATTTTGTTTTCAATTATTTATGCCTTGAAAGTTATATGTTTTTTTTCCTTTTAAACTAATTTGATTTATCCTTTGAAGATCTTTCTCTGCCTCAGGAGAGTGATGATTACTTTTTCCTTTACTACCCACGATAATAATACCAACACCAATGCTTCCCCTTACTGAGATCCTGCTTCCCCTCTGCCAGCTCATTAATCCACACAGGACCCTGGGGTGGTATTATCATCTCTATGTAAAATGATGACACAGGTTCAGAGAAGGTGAGTCACTGGCCATAGGTCACACAGCTGCCCAGAACTCAAATCCAGGTCATTTGATTCATTTCAACCATTCTCATTTCCTCATCCCATTCTATCTGGGACAGGAAAGGGCTAATTATGACACAGGAATGGCCAGGAGCAAAATATGAGTCAATATTCTTCCCATGCTGTGTCCCCAACAGGAAGGGACCTTTTCACCCACTCTGAAGCAAGATGGTCTCTCACCACGTAACATTACTAAGCCATCAGTGGGTTACAGCCACATGATTGGCATTAACATCCTCTGGTTTTCAACCGAAGCTTACTAACATGGTCAGAGTGGAGACTGCAGATGCGGTGTCCATATATCCTTGACTGCGTGTGCATGCACAGAAGAAAGGTGCGTGCACACATCATCTTTCCTTTCCCGCTGGGTTCAGTGCATCTCCACGAGGGCCCCAGCCCCAGAATCCTCCCTCCCACACCTGCCAGGGTCGTTCCCCTTTATCTCATCAATGAGAGACCTTCTCGCCAGGCAGACACCACCTGCACACTGCGGCTCCTCCTGCAGAACTGGCGCCTCCAGTTCCCGCTTGCCCAGCCTCTTGGTGGCCTCCACCGATTACCTCTTTGCGAACGCCCTTGCCTGAAATGAACTGCTTGGTTCAAGGTCCTGTCCTCTCTCTGGGGCTGCCCAGATACAGACAGGAGATGGGGGAGCACTGAGACCCAGACCTCCAGCCTCACCGCCAGTTAACTGCAAGGGGCTCTGGAGCAACCTGGGGAGGGGCGGATGACTTTGCCGTAACTTTCACAACCAGCCCCTCCCTCTGCCCAGTCCTGCTTCTTTTACCTTTTCACAAATGTCATTCCCCAGAACACCTGTGGATAATCCTTCCGCATGTAAATCTCTGAGGCTCACAGTCTGTGGATGGGGACCCAGATTTGTTCACCACCCTCAACTGGCTTTCGGGGGATCCGGGGCCTAGAGGCAGGGGCTGGGGAGGCCTTACCCACAATCATGTGGTTGCACACGTCACAGAAGGTGGGCTTCTTGAAGATGTGTTCCTGAAAGGCGTGGGCCTTGCCGCTGCTGCCTGGGTGCAGGCCGGTCCTGCTGGGGGTGGATGTCAGGCTTCCAGTGGTGGGGAGCGGGCTGGAGCTGGGGCTGACCTCAGCCAGCATGTCGGCTTGCAGCTTCGCATCGCTGTTGGTTCGCTGGAAGAAGTTGTCAGCACTTTTGCTCCGTAAACTCTTGGTCTTGAAAGAAAGTGATCGTTTTAGTTTCTGGAGCTGCAATGCAATGACAGAACAGACTCTCTTACTCGATCATGCTCGCTCACACTGTGGGGGAGAGGGCTGTTCCAGGCGCGGCTCTGTTCCCACTGACACCCTCAGCCCTGCACGAGGCTCACATATGTCCCTGTGTGGGTGGGTGATGTCAGTGTCTAGAGGGATTTGCAGCCCCCAACCCACCCCCTGCCACACAGACCACACAGAGACACCCCCTGCCTTTGCTTCTGCTTTTGCTCCTTTCCCCTGCCCCCTTGATGTCCAGCCGATGTGCTGGCAGGTGGACTCATGGTATTCAGTTTTCAATGCTGTTTGCCTTTTGAATGTGAATAGCTGGAAATATTAGTTGTATGAATTCTTGGCTCAAAGAACGAGTCTGCAGAGCCCAGCACTCTGCTGGCCACTTAGCAGGCACTCATCTCCACACACAGCGAAGTAAGAGGCCTCTGTGTGACCTGGAGTCAATTTGGCTAAGCTATCCAGTGCATGCTTGTGTGTGTGTGTGTGTGTGTGTGTGTGTGTGTGTGTGTGTGTGTGTCACTGTGGAATTGTCAAGTTGACTTTCTCTGTTCCTTCCCTTACAATGCCACTTGAATTTGGCCTTGGCAAACTACACCATTTCTCCTTTGCCTTTGGGATTTGTGAAGAGGCACCAAAATGGGTTTGGCAAAGGTCTGACTTCTGAAAAGGCTGGGCTGGGTCCATTCTGCACCTCATCCAGGCTTCACGTGGGAGCTGGATGGATCTTTTGGAAACACAATTGTGAGCATGTTTAAAATCCTTCAGGGAGTTTCCTTTGTTCTTGGATTTAAAGAAAGCTCCTAGTGATGCGTTCTGGGACTGGCAGACTCTGGATCCCCATGGCAACGGGCACCACCATCCACCCTGCCCTGTCCATCTCAGCCACAGAGGCTTTTAGAAGTCTTTCCTAATTACTATCCTTTTTCATGACCAGCCTTTAGTGTGCAGTTTTCCTGAAGAAGCTCTTAGCTGATTCATTAGCTGCCATAGGTCATTTCACCTTTGAGGTAGTTTCCTTTCTAAAGGGAACTCTGCCACTTGAGTGGAATTAGTGCATATGATCCAAAGCTGTAGACAAAAAGGTGCTAAGATTGGTAGTCTAATAATGTCCTCCATCAGGTGTGGTCACACAGTCCAACGCACGTGACGTGTTAATCTGGTCTTGTCAAATCTAGTCCTCTCATCAACTCCAGACCTTCTCTCTCAGAAGACCAAGAAGATGTGGTAGTCATTGTGCTTAGGGTAGATCATTCTCTACCCTCCCCCTCCCCCATCTCCATTTGTAATGTGACTTTGCAGCTCCCATCATCAAAGGCAGAGCATGAGTTCCCACTCATTGGGATTTTGATCAGTAGAAGGTAGTAGAAGCAACGTTAAGCCTGTTCCAAGTCTAGACCTCAAGATGCCTCGCTTGTCTCTGTCCTCCCTCTTGGAAACCTGCCAAATTGCCATATAAGAAAACCCAACATAGCTCGAAGGATGATGAGAAACACACATTCCAGTCATCCCCCATCATTCAAGTGAGACCCCAGGAGCAAAACCACCCTGCTTCTCTGTAGGGAACATGTCTAGATGTGACAGGAAGAACTGTCTACTGAATCCCACTCAAACTGTCAACCCATGAAATCAAGTAAAGTGAAGGCTGGTATTTAAACCATTAAATTGTGTTTCTAGTGTGTGTTCACAGTGATACCATGCTGTTCTCCTCACCTTCCTGGCATGTGGTGTGATTGGACATATTTGTCTACTTGAAGTTAACTCTGCCATGTGAAGCTAGTGCTCTTCTTCAGGAACCTTATAGGGGAGCAAGGCGATGGGATAGGAGCCTGGGCTAAGTTCTTCACCAGATGATCCTTTGTCTTTTCAACCATTGAACATTTCTATACCCCCCCCCCCCCGGAGTAAAGGAGGCTAAGAGAGATTAAGGAACTTGCCCAAACTCACACAGGTTATATGAGTCAAGAACATGGTTCAAAATTATATCTGTTTTCCTCTAAATCCCACATTCTTTTCACTGTGAGTGAGCTGACAAGGACTGAATGGGGGGTGCTGGAAGGAGTTATCCCTTCTGCCCTCCTGGGGCATGGAAATACTCACGGTGGTCAGTGAGGGTGGGAAGGTATGTGGAGTGGGACGGCAAGTCTACATTTTTAGGGAGCTATTTCCTTTATCTTATATATTTCAAATACTTAAAGATGCATGTGTGTTTACCAAGGGGGAGTATTAGATGTCACGGTGTGACCTCAGCTTCCAGGACAGGGGAAGTGCTGGGTGATACCTGCATATGTCCAGTCTGGTCTTTCTTCTGTGCTCATGTTCTTTGTTTCTCTCTACACACTCTCCCATCACACAGAAGTTTAGTGTGTTTAGTATGTTGCCAAGAAACCTGCAGCATTTTCCTTGCTGTGGGCAATATGGCTGGAAATTGTATCAGACTTTCAGAGCCTGCCTTTCTGTAGAGCTGGAGAATTTGACTGGGAAGTCAGTGGGACATTTATTACTCAAGCAGATGGTTTAAAAGAAATGCCAACAATTAAACAAAATCCTAGCACTTAGTTCAAAGGAACACTTTTGCTCCAATTGTCCCTAAAAGAGCAGAGGCCAGATGGGAACATGTAAAATAGAAGCAAGCTCCCATAATAGCAGATGTCACAAAACGAGTGGCCCTGTTATGGCCCTATTCCATTTTATTTATAGCCGTGGTAGAAGGAGCAGTATTCTTCAGTGTTTGACCATGAGCGAGAAACTGCTCTGTATGCTTTATTTCATCTAACCATCTTAGCAACCCTAGGAGTGAGAGGTCATTCATTCATTCACTCATTTGATAATTCATTAATGATTATTTTTTGGACAACCACCATGAGCCACTGTAGTCTTCAGCTTCAGGGAAACAGCAGTCAAGAAAGCAAAATCCTTCCCCTCAAGGTTTTAAGATGTAATGGGTGAAGAGAGAAAATAAAAAACAAAAATGTATTATAAGTGTGGGCAGGGATGAGAGCTCTGAAGGAACAACAGAGCCAGGTTTTAGAAGTTTCAGGAAGACTTCTCCAAAGGCAGTGTTACAACAGACGTGAACGAAGTGTGGGTGTGAGCTGTTTTGGAGATGAACATTCTGGGTAGTTGGAAAACCCAGGGCAAAGGCCCAGACCAGGGAATAAGGTGGGTATTTGAGACTGCCAGGTGGCTGATGTGTCAGAGTATGGTGATGGGAGACGAAGGCAGAGAGGTCAAGGGCCAGCTTCATGTCAGTTCTGGTAGGTCATGGCCGGGCTTGGCCCTCATCGTAAGGGTGATGGTGTGGAGCAGGGAGGTGACAGATTCTGACTCTTATTTTAAAAGGGTCATCCTGCTGGCCATGTGGAAAGGAGACTCTAGACGGGCAAGATAGAAGCAGGGAGACTAGCTGGGAGACTCTTGCAGTTACCCTGGTAAGCAGGAATTTAAGTTGTACTGGTAAATTTTGGTAAGATGTGGTTGAATTTGTGGTCCATTTTGAAGGTGGAACCAATTGGGTTTGCCTAGGGATTGGATGCAGAGTATGAGGGAGAGAAGGGAGTCAAAAAAGACCTCAGTTTTTAGTTTGAGCATCTGGGTGAATGGAGGGGCTGTTCTCTGAATGAAAGCATGTTGGTGCGGGGGGAGGGTGGGGATGCAGAGTTCAGTTTTGGATAAGTTAAGCTTTCAATGCTTATTTGGAAATCAAGTGGAGCTGCCAAGTAGGTGGTTGGATACATGATTCTGGGATTCAGGGGAGAGGTCCAGGCTGGAGTAATACACTAGGGAGTCATAAGCATGTAGATGGTATTTAAAGCCATGAGACCAAATGAGATCACTACATAGGAAGTGAGTGCAGAAACTGCGCCCTGGAGCACTCCAATATTTTGAGGTCAAGAAGATTAGTAAGGACAAGCAAAGTAACTGAGAGAGGCTGGTGAGAGAAGAGAAGATCTGAGGAGCCTATTTTACAAGCTAAGGGAAGGCAAAGACTGAAGGGAGACAGAATAACCAGCAGCAACAGATGGAGCTGTATGTCAAGCAATGTGAGGTTTTAGGTTTGGCCATTGTGTTTAGCAAAGGGGATGCCTTTGGAGGACCTTAACAGAACCATATTAGTGACGTGGTGGTGAATGAAAACCTAACTGATGAGATTTCAAGACAGAATGCTGGAGGGGGCGTGGGTGGACGTGGTAAGCAAGTTAGGCAGGGAATTAGTTTTGTTTGAGAGAGGCATGAATAACTAGCTAGAGGAGGATAGAGCATCCAGTGAGTGTTTACTTTGCTTAAAAATGGGAGATTGTTTCAGCATGTTTTTAATCTGATGGTGCAGGACCGAGAGAGGTAGAAATGCTGGAGTAGGCGAAGGAGGTGAGATGCAGTGAGCTAGAGGAAGGGTTCCCTTTAGCTTAGAGTGAGGTAGTTTATCCATAAGGAGAGAGATTCAGAGAGTTTGGTAGAGTTAGTGCTGTTTGAATGGAGAGCTTTTCTTTGGATTGCTTCTATTTTCTCAGCGAAAAAAAAAAAAAACAACAAAACAAGCTAGCTCCTGAGTGAGCAGAAAGAGAAGGGAGGAGCTGCTGAAAGTTGGAAGAGAGAGACATTGAACAGCCATTTCAGGGTGTGGAGAGTGAATGACTGGAGCACCACCCAGAGGGAGAGCGCGAGGGCAGCAGGGGCTCAGTGTCAGGTTATCATCTGGGTTGACAGTTAAGACAACCGAAACCCCAAATTAATGGCGAGTGGGTTGTACAATGAAGACCCACCTACAGGTGTTAACTCCAAAGTCCCTTAACCCAAACCGAGTTTCATGAGTAGGTTTCCCACCCCTGACCTCCTCTTTGTAAAATTCCTTAATTAGTGTGCCTTATCTTCCTTGTGCTGGCTGGAAATTCAGCAATAATCCATGTGGTTGCCATGTTGAGCAACATTTTAAGGCGATTAATTGGTGGATGCAGAAATTGGCATCATTAGAGCAATCGAACACAGAGAATTACAGCCTGAAGGTGACTGTAGTGGTGTGTGTATTGATTTATCAGTCTGTTCTGCAGTGGCACATAAAGTTAATTAACCAGCATGCATTTGATCATTTCATCCAGGATCTAAAGCCCTCCTCTATGGGGAAGGATGGTGTTGAGGTAAATAAGTCTCAGCCCACACAGACATAAATCAGGAGGCACAGTCAAAATGCCAGTCCAGTTCTTGTCTGTCAGTGTTTCACTATAAAGGCTCTCCTCTAGACAACTCCTTCCTTACTTAAAAGCACACCGAAGCCCTGCCTTTCGCTTCTGTATTGAAGTGAGGTCATCAAAAGCAAGCATTCTATTCTTGATGCCCATTCATGATCTGTATCTTCGATTTTAAGATGAATATTTTTTCCTTTTCACATTTTAACTTTTCTACAATAGGGAAATGTCTTCAGTGGGAAGGATCATTCCTTTCTTTTCCCTTCCAGAAAAGGTATTAGTAAACCAACAGATGACATCTAAGAATCAAGGAAAGAAGTAATTTGTCATGCTGTGGGGTACCTGCCCCCACGCAGTGCCTGAGACCCGCTCCCTTCACACTCCATCAGCCATGTGGATTCTCTTCATCTCTTCCGCGCTTTGCTGATGCTGTGGTTTGTCAGAGCTCTCCCCACACCTGCCCCGAACATATCACCAGTGACTACAGGCAGAGAGTGAGTTCTGGGGTCTTGAAAAATGTGATGCCTTTAACAACAATGAACTTTCTCACCCACATTTTTACCCCCACACAGTGTGATTTCTTTAAAGGCAAACACAGTAAATCCTGGGTCCTGATTGGCTTTGGTTTGGATGGTGACTCCAAAGTTAGAAATAGTCTTCTTACATCCACCTGGTTCTGTCACAACCAGCTGCTAATATATTGGCAGAGCGATAGGAATTGAATACAATCAATTGCCAGCTCCGCCACCAATGATCTGTGTGGCTGGGGTGGGTCCCTCAAGCCCAGGGCTTAGATTCCATCAGTGAGTGGAGAGGGTGAGCTCAGTGACAGCTACGCTTTCTTCCAGCTCTGACAATTCAGCACAGGGAGGGACTACCAAAAACCTCAAGCAGCCTCTGCTTACAGGAAGCCTAAGATCTAATTCTGGAGACAAGTAGAAATGTTTAACACTCTCCGAGGGTGACACAAGACCCTATATTTATATTATCAAGTGCTAAGTGGAGTGTTTTGATCACTGCCTACTCTAATATATCAGGAAAGGGAGCTATCAACAGGGGTTGGCATAGTCAGAGACATTTCTTTCAAACCTTGAAAGATGAGTCAACTTTAAGACATAGAATGCAATTACTTAAGTGCTCTTTCACCCCCTCCCCACTTCTGGGCTCCACCCAGGCTGTATTCAACGTGGGGTACAAGCCCCTTCCTGTGGGTGGGGCTGTCTGCCTGCCCAGCATTACCTTTACATACCTGAGACCCACTAAGAGCAGCAACCGGGATTTTTAGGGCTGCACAAGCCTTCAGCTCTTTTGTTCTGCTTGACAGGTTTGTTCCAATCTATGTAGAAAATGTCTGATTTTCCTTGGTGCTTAACTTGTCCCAAGTGTCGTGCTTGACTTTCCTGGCAGGGGATCTGGGTCTCCTGTCCTGTGTGACCCTTGTGTGCATCCTCCTGTGTCACCTTCTGTTCCAAGCCCCTCTCCAGCCTTTGGGGCTACTTCCAACGTGAGCACCGAGGCTGACACTCAGTAGTGACAGCACGGTTCTCAGCAAGAAATGAGTGAGCTCTTCTTATATACCAAGTCCACCGAAGGGTTTTACATGGGATATGTTTCAATCTTCACACTAGCCTTATGGGCAGGATCAAATATTGATACTGTTGCCACCTATATTTTATGCATAAGGGAACGGAGATAGAGACAAGTCTAGTAAAATGCCCAAATATACCCAGAAAATGTGGTAGTGTGAGTCTTAGAACCAAGAAGCCATTTAATCTCAGAGTCCAAGATCTTAAACTCTAACACGTATGTTAAATGACTGACTCATAGACTAGTGATTGGACTGGATAAACAGAAAGGAAATAGCCAGATCAGAAAGTCAGAAAAGCAGGCAGGAATGAATGCATCAACATGGAGCAGGTGACCTGGAGGCCCCATGGGATGTAAGCTGCGCTTACAATAGGGCTGCAAACACAGTTGTACAATAGACCCTGCTGCGAGACTGGTCTGACTGCTACCCTGGATGTGGGGACAAGAGAGGGAAACAGAGGTGGCGAAGGAAAGGTGTATGGACAAGTGTGGGCAGGTGTCCCGGGTAATGATGACAGACAGGTAGGAAGACAGGATGGTAATCCACAGAGACCCACTGCAGATTTTCTATGAGGCAGAGGCAAACCTTCATGAAAGCAAGGTCAAAGGAGGATCAAATTGGGGGGGGGGATCTGGGTCCCTTAGGGAAAAATAAGAGTCCCATCAGAGACACTCTGGGGAGAATAAATTAGCCACGCTCTGAGGTTGGCCACCATATTTTCTCCAAAGAAGTTTCTATTGCTTCCAAGTTCGCAGTTGCTGGAGCAGGAAGAATGCAGAAGTCCTGGTTACTGTTCACCTAGTTCTTTCTGCTAGAGAAATTCAAGATCGCTGCTTTCCTCAGGGGTCATCCGATTCCTCTCTGAAATTCCTAAATGTTGTAGAAATTTTGTCTCTTCCTCAAAACAGTCCTTACTGATGATGTTTAAATCTAGGTGGCGACATGAGTTAGATTTCATTCAATGGTGAACATCAAGAAGAGACTGTTTGACTGTTTCGATGCAGCACTAATCCCACACCCACACGCAATGCTATTTAACATTCCTGTCAGTGAAACACCCAATTGTGTGTAGCTGGGAAAATGTCCCCATCTTACAGATAAAGAATATGGGACAGGGACCTCCCTGGTGGCTCAAGGGGTTACGTCTCAGCACTATGAAGCTGTCAGTAGCCACTGCAGCAGGAGTTTGATTCCACAAATTCAATTCCTCTTCTCTCAATCTTTGGGGGAGTCTATATTGCTCACGAAAGGCTTAGAGGAGCACTCGGGGAGTTAGTGCCAGGCCTGCTATGGACTGTTTGTAGATGGCTATTTCAGAGCTCACTTCTCACGCTGGAATCCTGTGGGAGAGAGGGTCTGCCTGGCAAGGAGGCAAAGAGACTGCACTGGTTCTGGGCCATTCTGAGGCTATGGCCACCATTCTCCTTATCTCTATTTAAGACTTATTTTTATATTCATTATGTAGTCAGTGGCAGGATCAGAACTTGAACCCAAGCTCTGAGTCCACATCTGGAGACAATCCACATAGTTTGGTTCTGATGTTTTATATTGTCTGAACTCAAGAAAAAGCTACCTGAGTCTTGAAAATAGTGGTTAATGGATTAAGTCAGTGTGTCTGCTGAATCCTTTGTGTGTCTCCTGCTCTGTGGATAATCCTCGACTTTTCATTTTCTCACCACTGTAGAACACCGCTAAGGCTGCACTTCAGATTTACAGGAACTGAGTAAATGGTTTTCCATTAAACAGCTTGCAGCTTTAAGGGTGGCTTGGAGAATCAGAGCAGCAAGTAGAATCCCAACTCTGTTTAGAGCCTCATCTGGTGCTTTTTCTGGCTTTAACAATCTAGCTAAAGATAAGATAAGGGCAGTTTCCTTTGCCAAATGAGCCACAAAGACTTTGCTTCTTCCTGATAATTAAGAAGGAAAACCCCAGAGTTAGATTATACCAAATGAGGGAAAAACTACTGATTTCAAACATCAGCTAGTAGTTGCTGGAGAATTATTCTGGATTCCCTTATCTATGAAAGATAAATAGTGATAAATAGTTTTTTTTTTCCAACTAGTTCTTTTAAAATAATTTTAGATATTGGGGAAGCTGCAAAATAATAGCTCCCACATACATTTCACTCTTGGCTTTCCCAAATGTTAACGTCTTACAAATTGTTTGCAACTAGGAAATTCATACTGATATAAAACTATTGATGAATCTAAAAACCCTGCTAGAATTTTTCATTTGTCCCATAATGTCTTGTCCTTCTATCATCTGGCCCAGGGTCCAGTCCAGGATTCCATATTGTATTTAGTTTTTCTCTTTACTGTTTAATCTCTCATAACCTTGATCATTTTGAGAACTAGTAATCAGTATTTTTAGAATGTCCTTCAATTTGGGTTTGTCTGATGTTTTCTCATGAAGCAGTGAGGTTATTTATTTTATAGGCTAAAACTGATGCATTCTTTTCCTCTTGTAATGAATGCATTTCATGCAGGGGAAATATCTCGACTATGCAAATATCCTTCTTCTCATCATACATAAGCCCTCTCGTATCAACATCCACCAAAGATCCTTGCCTGTAAAACTTACTACTTGCTGTTTGCCTAGTGGTGATTTTCTATTTCCATTAGTCTTTTTACATGCAACAATTAGCACTCTACTGTAGAATCTCCCTCTATTTATTTATTTATTTATTTACTCATTCAACTATTCATCTCTATTAGTACAGACTGATGGAAATTTGCTTTGTGCTATAGGTTACACTTTACTGTCCTTTATTTTATTGCTCAAATTGTCCTCAGTTTTGTCATTGGAAGCTCCTTTACAATGACCTCTGTGTACTTTTTGAGATTCTATTTCTCTGGTTAGTTTCTCTGGTTAGTTATTTCTCTGGTTAGTTTCCTGGTTAGTTTTATTGGGAAATGATGCTTAGGATCGAGATCTGGGTACTCATGTGCTCATTGCTACTGGGGTGTCATAAAGGCTTTCTCTGTGGACAGACTAGGAAATACATTATTGAGCACTCATATGCTCATAAGTACATATCTGCATTATGTCCATCTACCCGCATAACTATTAAATCCCCTGGGTTTATACTGATGCACTCCTTTATTAAAACAGGTTTCATTGTTCCCTGGTTAATACGTGCATTGTTGGAGTTTAAAACTAGGATCCTTTAATCTATACAACAGGAGGTATGTGTGTGTGTGGGGAAATTAGTTGGGAGAAAAATACTCGGGACAAGAGAGGGAATTTGGGAAAATTTTAAGAAGGAGAGTTACTTTGGAAAGGAATCATGTAATCTATGCAGTCACTTAATACATGTTTTTTTTTAAGTTAACTGGATATGGGGAATCTCTTCATATCAACAAATATTTATTGACTACCTGCTATTTTTCACTCATTCTGTTAGAGTCGAGGAGGGGCAATGATATGACCTTTGTCCTCAAGTTTTCATGTCACTTAATTATTTATTAATTTTTTAAAAAATATTTTATTAATTTTGCAGAGAAGAACTGAGGTGTAGGCCAGAGGTATGGGAGGTGAGAGGATTCACCAGAGACAGAGTGGGGAGCAGAATAGGCAGATCTACTGAAATACACTGCTGAGGGGAGCAGTGGGCAAGACAGGAAAGGTCTGCTGCACCGTGTGGGTTAACTCCCTGGCCTGGAATTGAACTCAGGATGTAGGGGCGGTAGTACTGAGAGACTTAACCCCTAGGCCATCAGGGAGGCCCCTGAGCTTTCATGTCACTTTGCACAAAGACATCCATGAAATTCATTTCATGTCACTAAAATCAGTCTTGTGAGCCAAACAATGAGGAATAAAGCAATGGAAAAAAGCAGCATGGCAGGGCTTTGGAGAAGCATTTTAGAGCAATAGACTATTTTTGAGCAAAGGAGGGAAAATGAGGAACAGTATCGGAAGGGAGTTTCAAGTTTAAGGCAAAAGAGGTGACAGGGAACCTAAAAGGAAAGGGACTTTCCTTTGAATACTTTGCAACCTAACTGAGAGAGAAACAAATATCCATGTCTTTGAGCCACTGAACACTTTTGGGTTTCTTTGTTACAGCAGCCTATTTTTTTACCCTTACTGGTAAATCTTCTATTACAAACAATACTAGTATGAACATTTTGTATATACACCTTTTCATACTTTGAGTTAAGTGCTAAATGTGACTTGCATGACCAAATATATACTTTTATATTCAAAATCCCCTTCGTTTGTATGCAAGAGTATCTTTTCCTCTACATACTGGGCACTAAATGTTATAATTAATTTTGAATATTCTTGTGAATTTCCATAGGTAAAAATGGTATACCCTTCTTTTAAACTTTCAATTTCTTAATTAATCATAGGTAGGACCAAATACATTTGTATAGGGTTATAAGCCAATTTATATGGCTTACATGGGCAGAAACTAAACTGGTCAAAGCAATTCTTTTTTTTTTTCCTAGTAGATTACAGCTCTTTTATTGATATGTAAATGTTTTATAGCTTTGTAAAAACATTGCCATTTGTGCGGCAAATATTTTTCTCAGTTTGTCATTCAAGTTTTGCTTTATTCACTGAATATGTATACAGTAGATAAATTTCAAGTTTTTACTCAAATTTATCACAGCTGCTACTGCTGACGATAAGGGCCAACTTCATTGAGGACATACTAGTTGCTTATTCTATGTGATACCTGAGGTGGCTATTGCTCAATTGACATACACTTACCATGACTTCTCTTTAAGCTTAAGCCGGGACTCCAACGGCATCCGCATAAATATTAAAGTAATCAAAGGAGACTTTTCTCACTACTTTTATGCACAAATTATAGATTAAAAAAAAAGATTTATTTTTATTTATTTATGCATATGAGAACTGGGGTGTAGGCCAGAGGTAAGGAGGGTGAGAGGATTCACCAGAGACAGAGTGGGCAGCAGAACAGGCAAATCGACTGAAATACGCTGCTGAGGGGAGCAGCGGGCGAGACAGGAGAGGTCTGCTGCGCCATGTGGGTCAGCTCCCTGGCTGGGGGTTGAACTCATGTCGCAGTGGCTGGTGATAGCCCAATAACACTGAGACTTTAACCCCTGCCACCAGGGAGCCCCAAATTACAGATCTAAAAAAACTTTATTTCTAAATGATAGGACATAAACCACAGTAAAGCCAGTGACCCGGTGCCTGTGAAAACTTCTAGCACATAAAACGAGTGGAGACTGTAACGTCGAGGTAGTAACGGACGACCACAGTTATGAAAATGCTTACTGTGGAAGAAAGAGCGAACTTTTCCTTTTTATTTTTAAGAGTGAACTTTTTGAATGCTCTACTTTGTGCTCTGAATAAATTTGAGGAAATTTAACCTCAAAAATAAAACCAATGAAAGCTGAGGTGATCAAACTAGATTACATATGGAAGAATCAAGGAAAGAGCTTATCTGTAGTAGCACAGTGAAATTTAAAACAACAGGTAGGTAAGAGCAAGGAAGACTAGCTTTTAGGGGTTCCAGTGATGTTGGGAGGATCTTTGAGGAGCTCCCACAAAATGTGAAGTAAGGGTACAGTAAGTTGACAATCGTTAGAGAAGATGTAAAGAAATAATTGGATTCTGAAAAAGACTTCAACATGGCTGGAGCATAAGCATTATTCAAAGATAAGATATTTCCTGGGTTAAATGAGGAAAGAAGACAACTGTCCATGGGGATCACCAGGTGCTGGACCAGCCTGTGAAAAGAGATCTCTTTTCCTATCAGAATGCTGAAGTGTCCTGTCAGAACATCAAGGTGCCAAAAGTGAAGACAGACATGCAAGCACACAGCAGAAAAGCAGGCATCTCTGAAGAAAGAAACCTTAAACTCTCTTCAGATTTTTCTTCTACAATATAATACAATGTGAGACAAAACTATGATTCATGAATTCTTAACCCAGACAATTCACCATTTGTGAGGGAGAATACAAAAACATTGGAATATATGAAAAGCATGAGACATAAAAGGACATGTTCTTGAAATAATTAAACATGGTTAAGTTAAAATGACTGGCATAAACACAGTTCACAAAGAAAATTCACCTGTTAGAAATACTTGATATGAAACAAATGGCACATAATTTAGAAGTGTTTTAATGGTAATAAAAATACCACATCTTGGAGTAACAAAGCACAAAGAAGTGTGCGTTGGAGGGGATGGAGGAGGAAGTTGGGTTGTGCTAATTTCTTCAGTTGTACGGAGGAAAAGTGACAGTAACAACTACAGTGGTTTTAGTTACAGGTGATGGCTGAGTCCTTACTATGTGTTAGATACTGTGCATAGCACTTTACATGTGTGAGCTTTTTTCCCCCTAGAGTAAAAGATGTTTTATTTATTTTATGGAGGTAACATTAATTGACAATACTGTATAGATTTCAAGTGTACAGTTTCTCACCTCAGAAACTAAACTTCATACCATCACCACCAGCCATCCAATCACCATCCATCACACTGTTCCCTCCCACCTCCCTCCCCTTGGGTGACCACCATTTTGTTTTCAGAGTCTAAGGGCCTCCTAGTCTCCTCCACCCTATCAGGAAAGCCCCATTATTATCCTCATTATGACATGACTGGAGACTGATGTCCATTCTCAATAATTAGAAGGACATTATTGTGCTAAGTGTTTGTGAAATTTCATAAGTAGCCATTAGTATATTTAAAAAAACTGGATTGTCTTCAGCTTAGAAAAAAATTTCATATAGCAAAGAGTAATTATAAAAAAAAAAAAAAAAGGAAGAGGGCAAGGAGCATGAACACCTCCAGAATCAGAAAACAAAAAGGCATGTAAAATTAAACATGACAATAAATGTTACAGATTGTTACTCATTAAATAAGTTTAAAATTACTTTATAAGAGCCCCACTAAAACCAAAATAACTCCTAGAGATGAAATAAGAGAATGACCTCAGAGAATTATAAAGGTTGGCCAAAAAAAAAAAAAAAGGGACTTTGTAGTATTAATATTGCACAGAACAGAATTTAAGTTAGTGGGACAGAGTGGGACATTAGTGATACATGGTGCAGTCTAGAAAGAAGTTCAAACAGATGTAAGCTGTTCTCCACCAAATCACAGAATGTAGTAGATACCATTAGAATTAATTAGATAATTTTAAACTGTAAAAAGAAATAGAAAATAATGAATCAATAGTGCAATAGTTAAATGAATTCCTTCAATCCATGGTAAACCTAACATTGTGAAAGAAAGTATATGAACAGCTGGATTTATAATGTTGATTTAATAAAGAGCATTCAGCTCCTTATACTTCAGTAAATTCGTTTTCTTTTCAAGGGACTGTGAAACAGCCACACACACAAAAAAATACTTGTAAGCAGCTACAAAGGAATCCTCAATTTCTTAAAATAAATGGTTTAGGGAGGCCATACACTGAATACAGAGCTAGAGAACAATAGCAATCAGGAGGTAAATAATAAATTAAAAGCACCTAAGCAATTGGAAGTTAATCTCTAGCAGCTCATTATTTTGCATGTGTATTTACACACCTGCTTCTGTTTTATTCTGAAAGTAACGTTGAGAATGATTCTAAAAATTTAAGAGATAAAATCACAGTTATATTCAGGAGTGATTTCAAAGCCAAATGAAAGAATGAAAATTGGCGAACTAAGAATGCAACTAAAAAAATTAGGAAAAGAACAACAAAGTGAATAAAGGAAATCAGGAGACAGTGAATAAATAAAAACAGAAATTAAAGAAAAATCATGTAATAGATAAATTAAAAAACCCAGTTCTTTGAATAAACCTTAAAAAGGAAAAAAATCTTTAATCAAGAATAAAATATCTCTACTAAATACCTGCAATTTAGGATGAGAAAGGATGTATAATCAAGAATATAATTTGAGATCCTCTACTACAATACTTTAAAATTTGCTTAAAAAGATAACTTTCTAAGGAAATATAAATTAATAAGGCTAATTTAGAGATGTCAGAATAACTCATCAACTCAATTACCATAGAAAATATGGGAGATAATTTCTAAATAATTTTCTGCAAAAAGGTGTTTGGAACCTGTTTTATGGGCAAATTTCTCTCCCTAATCTCCCACTTAAAAAGAATACATAAATTCTGTACTATATAAGATGTTTTATAGATATATATGGCATAGAAATATATGGTTGACATTCCAGGTCATTTAAAAAAATTAATATAAATACCATTGTTAGAACTTGATGAAGAGAATGCACCCAAAACTGTGCAAACATCCACATTCTACAAACCAACTTCATTTCTGAATACAGAGGGAAATATTTTAAATATAATGCAAGGGAATAAAATCTGTGTATTGAAAGAATTATATTCTGTGGTCATATGCGCTTTGTTCTAGAAATAAATAAAACTGACGTTATTCTGAAAATTCTGACAATGAGCAGCAAAGCAACAGTGGAAAAATTTATACACGTGTGCGTGTGTGTGTGTGTGTGTGAGAACGATAGCATTTCTGACCTGATGAAGACTAAATAGAGTCTACGCTAACAGATCCTCACAATTGATCCTTGGATATGCCAAGGGAAGAAGGCTGAAGGCTGAAGGCTGAAGGCCTCTGCAACATTGGAAAATAGAAAAACCGGTAAATCTTTTGGTTCCATTGTATTGGAAAAAACAGCTTAATTTTAGGAGATGGTGGAACACCATGGGGTACATTGGGAAACTCTTTTGCCTGTTAGGAAGCAGTAGGAAGCTCTTTGCCCCCACGGTCTTGTCCACGCAGAGCATTTAAGCAGCAGTGCCAGTCTACAATAAGTTGGAGGCCACTGGATACAGGGAATCTCTGATGCCTGGTAGCATGAAAAACAGGTTTATCAGGTGCAGGCCAAAGTCTTGCTCTGAATTCCCCAACTCTATGGCAGTTTTTGGTAAAAAAGAAGTGTCCAATAAGGAAGGCTAGGGAAGTTCTCTTAAGAGGACAGTTACCTAATGGGTGAGGAGGCTGGAAACAGGGAGTAGTTGAGTCCAGATAGTCATACCAGAGGCCGTGGGTTGTGAGGGGGATTCCTCACTCCAACATTCACCAGGGACATGCTCCGCAGAGCTTGAGCTTTGCTGTCCATGGTACAAATTACCAGCCAAGGCCACAAATACTATTGACTCCAAAAGGAAAAATAACATGATGTGGAAAAGACAATTGATGGACAAGAATGGAATATGCATTCAGTATAAGTATAATACATACCTTTTAAAGTGATGGGGCAATGTTAACAGCAAGAATAGTAATTTTATTTATTTTTAAAGATTTTATTTATTTTTGCACAGAACTAGGGTATAGGCCAGAGGTTCGGGGTGGTGAGCGGATTCACTAGAGACAACTGAAACAGGGGTGGACAGGAAAACTGGGCCGGGCTCTGAAGCAAGAGAGACACCAAAAAGCCCCAAAAGACCAAAAACTAAAACCTAAGGCTATAGCAAATACAATACCCATACAATAGGGACCTATGGGTTATAGCCTAACAAAGGACAGTGCCTGATAAGAGGACAGGTCAATGTCTGTGGGTTCTCACCTGTGCACACAATTCCAAAAGAATTCAGGTTCTAGGAACAATAACCATGGGGTTTATTTTACAAACAGGGGAAACAAAGAGATTACTGTATCCACAAGGGGCTGGCTATCTCACCCAGATAGCGTCAGTGATGCCGCCACTGGTCACCAGGAGTCCTGGACTGTACTGGCTAGTAGTGATGGTTACTACTGACCCCTCAGGAGTGGTGTCAGAGGCATCCAGTATTAACAGCTCTTTGTGAGATGTTGGGTTATACCAACAAACAGCTCTTTAAGACACCAGGCCCAGGGCCTTTGGTGCTCCTTTCAGGCAATGTCAGAGACAGGACTGGAGGCCCAGTCTTTGCAGAGTCCAACTTCTTTTCCCTCCTTAGAGGGTGGCTGCTGGATGCTTCTTTTCTTCCCTGGAGGCCAGAAATGGAGTCTTCCCCTTCTTTCTTTGGAGTCTGGAACCGTCTTCAGGAAGCTAGCGTCGTTGTTGCCATCGTCTTCTGGGTCTGGTGTCATCTCCCCTCGGGGGCTGCCTTCTCTCTGGGGCTGGTCTCTCTCTCTCAGGGCCTCGTTTCTTGCCTCAGCTCCCTCCTTCCCTGGCTTATATTCTCTTTCAGGGTGCCCTACCCACAAGTCCGATTGGACTATTATTCAATCCTGTGTCTGACTGGACCATTTACCAATCAGCCCATACTACCTGATTAGTCCATTCCACAATCCAGGAAGTGCACTTTACATAAAATGTCTCTGAGGAACAACTGCCACAACTGACTTGTGGTGAGAGCCTGGGTCCTGGTAACAGAAGTCTGGTTGGACCATTTAGCACCAATCAGCTGATAGTTTGCACCTGACTGGTCTATTACATGATCCAGGAAATACACTGTTACATAAAAGGTCAACTGCCACAACAGACTTGTATGGAGCAGCAGGGTGAAAGACCACCACTGCTCCTGCCAGCTCCCACTGCTGAAGCAGTTGTGTTCCAGAAGCGTGGGGAGCAGAAAAGGTGGATCTACTGAAATACACTGCTGAGGGGAGCATCAGGCAAGACAGAAGAGGTCTGCTGTATCATGTGGGCTAGCTCCCTTGCTGGGGATGGAACTCAGGCCACCATAGAGGGTTGTCATGGTGGTAGCACTGAGACTTAATGCCTAGGCCACCAGGGAGGCCCAGGAATAGCAATTTTAGATGAAGGAATAAGCAAACTGCCAGAGAGAACCAATCAGACAAGCTAAGTGTAAAAAGTATGGGTTGCTATAAGAAATCAAGAGAGGGATGGAGCAGTAGTAAAGATACTGTGGTATAAGCAAGTACTTTATTAAAACACATATAAAAGCATTAACAAATAGAAATTCATGCCATGGAATGACCTAACATCTTTTTACCACTTTGTTCCAAGTAAATATAAGAAAGCAGTGTGATTCCACCAGGACCCCAGAGAAACTGGTATGGACTTTGAACTTATCCTCACTGTGATGGGTAGTCATTCCCTGACTTGGAGTGATCTGCATGTTCATAAATGGTTGTTTTGCCTCTTCTGTGGAGAAAGGTCCAGTATTTCTTTAACCAGATGGTGGTATAAGCCAGGGCCATGGCACGGGAAATACTACAACTGGTGTGTTCTGGACATAGTATGAAGTCGAGTTGATAGGATTTCCTAATGGGCTGAACGTGGGGTGTAAAAAAAGGAGAGTAGCCAAAGATGAGTTCAAGGTTTCCCCCTGAGCATGAGTAGCTGGAGAAGCTGCCATTTACAGTGAGGATGGACAATGGAAAGACGGATGACCGATGGGAGAGAGAGGATGGATATTGGAAAATTTGTTTTTTATGAGTCGGTATTGAGATGACTACTAGACAGCTGTGTGAAGAGGTGGTATACAGAGTTCAAATCCCCTACATTTCCATCTGAAACATCACACCAAAATTATTCCATGAGCCAGAGGCTAGGTAGCAGGGGACCAGGGTGAACCGTCTGTGTCAGGAGATAGCTTGAAGAAGAAGACAAAGATCAATCAGGAATTATAAACTCCTTGAGACTTTAGCTTTCCAATCTCCATTGGCTGCTAAACTCATCCATATGTTATAAAGAAAATGGGGGTTTGTTTATGTTTGGATAATTGTCTCAGCCTGAGAAATGTACTCGTTTTATTTTAAAACAGACAACAGTGAAAACTGTTCCTTTATGATTTTCTCCAAAACAAACAATATACAAACACCCATGTAAATATGGCCACAGTGCAGTGTGAGCATGTAATCAGGGGCAAACTACCATGTGGAACTGATCACCCCAAATGGTAAGAGTCCCTGGGTCTGAAATTTGGTTTTGATTCCTAAGAGCTCTATTAACTTTTCATGAGTGGAAATCATTGGCTATTCAGATAATTCAAAGATATAATCCCCATAAAGTTCTTAGCACTAAGTCTGGGAACTTATATCAATGCAATAAATATTGTTTTTTATTACTTACATTCACAGCAGCATATAACACACACACACACACACACACAACCCACTGAGCACATATCTTCATCTCATGCAGTTACACACATTAGTAATTCTACACCATAGAACGTGCGCACACAGAAAAATGCCTGATAATTTCTCATTCCTTCACTGCCTAGCTTGCCTGCCTTTGACCTGATAACATTCGTTTTCAATGCTTTTCAAGAATAGAAGATTATTTTCCTTTTCTTCCAAGAGCTGGCTATGACTACAGTAGCTGCCTTGCCTTACGGCTAGCTGTCCTCCTGAATGAATGACAAATACCCTCAGCAAATCACTTTCTCTAAAAATAGACCACCCCAGATGATCTTTAGCTTCAGTTTTCATATAATCTGAGAAGAAAAATTCCATTCTTTCTAGACTTATTGCTAATGTCCAAGCAACGTGACCAGATGAAAATGAACAAATCTCTCCTCAGGTTTTGCAAAATGCCCTAGTTTTTCATCATCTGTTTCTTGGATTTATATAATATATAAATGTAAGGATGACTGATTGACCCATATTATGCCAATTGAGGGTTCATTCTATTCGTTTTGTGGACAGCTACCTGGAGTATTTTACCTAGATCATTTAATGAGAGACTTCTCTTATCTATTTCTTCCTCAGATGCATGTCAGTGTTTCAGTGGATATAAAATACCTTCAAGTCACAGTCTGTGTAGAAGAAGATGAGCTGCTCTCAGCACTATAAATCAAAGTTTTGATGGAAATGATTCCCCACTTGGTTTACTGGGTCAAAGACTACTCAGTACACATTACCCATAGTGCTTAGATAGATGTGTATGGCAAAACCAAAAATAAAACACTTAGAATGCATTTTATATTGGAAAAATCAACACCCCTGACCCAATGCTAATGCAGCGTGAGCAAGAATTCTATCTCCTGACATCACTAATAGGTATAAACCAACTAAATTATGATTTGGACCACTCTGCTCCCCTGGTTCAGATTGGAAAGAGGCATTTGATGGAGATCTTAACACCAAATCATTAACAGCTCTGCCAAAGTCTGTATTAGCAGCACACTTAATGTGGGTTTACAAACTGGGAGCACTGAACTTGAAAGACCACAGTGTACATGTCAAATCTCATATTTCTCTAGATGGCATTTAGTAAAACCGGGAGCAATGGAATTTACAAATTTCTTGCCAGAGACTTTGACAATATTCTCTGGACACAGGCATCTCCTCTCTATGTTACTATTGTTGTTTTCATTATTTTGTTGTCATCATCATCGTCATCGTCGTGGTTGTCATCATGATCATTGTCGTCGTTGTCGTCATCATTTTCATCATCATCATCAGTATTTCCATTTCCAGTTATAGTATGGGAAGTAAGGGACCCATGATATTTTTCACTGATTCACTGTACTTTATGGTGAGTGCCACGATTTAAGAATGATACACATACACATGCACACAGACACACACAAACACACAATCATTTACTAACTACAATTGCAAGTATTAGGAGACGCAGATTCAACCTTGCTTAAACAATAGGATATTGGCTCACGTAACATGATATCCTAGTGCAGAAAGACACTAAGGAAGGCTAATGCACCAGTTGGATAACATCACAAAGGACTTGAATCCTTTCCATCATTTTAGTTTACCGTCTTCAACCTAACCTTAAAGATGGCTTCCCTCATGGTCAAAAACTATATGTCTGTTTGCAAATACTCAGCAGTGGCATCTTTGGCATTCCTAGTGGCATCTTTCCTTCTATCTCTTCTTTTCAGTCTGGAAAACTTTTCCCAGGAGCTCACTATCAGACTTCCCTCCTCTCTTTGGCCAGAACTATAAACCATTTTCTTCCTAAACCAATCACTGGCTAGGAGAATGAGACTACATTCCTGGCCTGGACCAATCAGGATTTGCCTCTTTGGTGCATGGGCTGAGAATGGAGTTACCTGAAGACATAGTAATACAGAAAAGGGTGAGTACCAATGAAATAATAGCATTGTATTAGAAAGGAGAATGGAATAAATGACTCTAGAGTGGGCAAGCAACAGGGTCTTCTAAATATATAGAGACCTCTGGTAGAGAATGACTAGGTTAATGGTAGGAGGACGAAGAGGCTGAGGAGGAAGAGAAGTGAAAGAAGACAAGGGGGACTCAGAGGAGAAGAACATAATCATAGTCCCCTCCCCTATAGAGTGGGCAGGACCTGTGGACATGAGGAGATAATCACTCTCACTCTCTTGTTAGGATTTATTGTATGAGAAAGGTGATGTATGAGAAAGGAGTGACTCTCACTCCAGGGATTTCTGGGCTGTAGTAGATGAGACTGCCCATTTAGCCTTGATAAGCAAGTTGCATGTTGCTAGAGGAGGGGGTATGTGACAAGGTCCTGAGGTAGCCTCTAGTAGTACTGAGCGCATTCTTGGCCCACAGCTAGAAAGAAAACTGGACCTCGGCCACACAGCTGCAAGAGACTGAATCCGTCCAACAGCCAGTGAGCTGGGAAGAGGGCCCACTTTAGTTTCTTCTTAGTAAGATGTTAAGCAAAGGAGCCCATTAGCCTGTACCTGGACGCTTGTCCATAGAAACAAATAATAAATATGTATTGTTTTAAGCTGCTAATTTTGTGATGCAGTAATAGAAACTAATACATCTAATTTGGATTGTTGGATGAGTGAGAAGTTACTGATACTTTGTATTAAGCCATTGAACTTTGGCAGGTCATAACAGCTAGTGTTACCTTAACTATTGATAAATGCAATGGTATGAACAAGGTTACCCATTAAAAGGCATGAAAAGCCCCCTCAAATGAGCAGGGATGGTTTCCTCTGAAAATCTTTTCATAGAGATGGTTTCTTGGGGCTGCCTCACGGAATCGTTATACCTGCTTATGAAAGGGAATTCTGAACAGCTATGACATACTAATTGTCACCCTGATAATACAGCACTTTTCACTTGTGGGATCTGGTTTGTTCCAATTAATTAGAATCTGGGCCAGACACATAAGCACGATGCTGCTGAGAGTCACTAGAAATGGCTGTCACATTCATGCAGCTGGAAAGGCCTTGTATTTCTAGGCAGGTGCTAAGGTTTTGCTTTTGCTTTTGCTCTTTTAAAATAAAACACGCACACTAACACGTAGTCTACCCAAACAGGAAAGTAAGATTCCAGTTTTTTCCAGTCTTTAAAGGTCACAGAACTCTGTGATGATATCAGTGGCTCCCACTCAAGCGAACATTTTGTCTATAACCTGGGGCTGTGCCGGCCATCCATATAAGCTTTTCATTTAATGTTTGTCACAACCCTGCAGAGGAAGTAAGCTTAATCCTATTTTATTGATGAGGTACTCAAGACTTAGAGAGGTTAAATGATGTGTCTAAGGTCACAGCTTTTGAATGCCAGAGCCAAGGATCAAACCCATGTCATTCATCTGTCCACGAATTCATTGTCATTCACCCAAAATTCCATGTCCAGGCAACCGTCATGGGGTGCTATACCAGTGTGTCAAAGCAGGGACCGGTAAATATTTCTCTGTAAAGACTCAAAGTATTTTAAGTTTTTAGGATTATATGAATCTGTCACGACTACTCAATTCTGTGTTAGAATCTGAAAATGGCCACGAACAACAGGTAAATAAATGAGCAGGACTATTTTAGTAAAAGTTGATTTACAAAAGCAAGGCAGTGGGCTGGACCTGCTGTGCAGGCTGTCGTGTCTGTTCAGATTTATGGGTGAACCACGAGCTTGATCACGTAGGGAGCTGAGCGAGTGTCCTCTGCAGTTCAGGCTCTGAGAAGATCTCTCCCTGCGCCCGTCAGGCTGGGAAGGCTGCGGGCAGGCTGCTTTAGGAAATACGGGTGAGGGCCAAGCAGGCAGGATGGAGACTTCTACAGATGCCAATTTGGGGGTCTGCTAAAATCTGAATGCTTTCCTGCATTATATTCCTGGACAGAGCTGACTTTTGTTTATTATCTTATGGTGGTCACAATTTCTGAAGTCTGGAATAATCGTGGGCTCTGCTCCTCTGTCTGGTTCCTGAACCCATCTAGGTAACTTCCTCCGTGAATGCTTTAGACTGTCTAGGCAGAAAACCTGAGGCATTTCTTTTTGGCTTGAGAGGAAATAATGGACCTGTATGGTGGGTTGCTCTTAATTATTCACCGGGAACCTGTCTTGACCAGCCACGATCCCCTCCTTCCCCCAAACCTGCTCTTTGTGCTTTCTGACCCTTAGCTTGGGTTCCCAGCTTCACTGGGAACCTCTGCTCTCATGTCTGCAATCACCAGCTTCAGAACCTAGTCTGGACAACAATTTTCTCTCCTCTGGTTTCTCCATCACTTCAGCGCTCTCTGCTTCCAATCTTCCACAGTTTCTTCATGAATTACAGTCTGCTGATGGTATGCATCTTTTCTGAATTTCCCACTGGGTTATCTTTTTATAGTTAAATACATATCCCTGGTCTGGTTTCTGAATGATGAGGCTTTCATGATCTTTGAAATAGGACTGACCTTTCGAAACAGCTTGGCAGCCTCAGTTTGCTCTCCTGGCATTTGGTTTGTATTCGCCTGCTGCGGAGGGACTGTAAGAATGAGGATGTGGGACTCTAATGGAGGGAAATGTAAAGCAGCAGGTCCTCGAATAACATCATTTTGTACAATGGAGTTATATTATAATGCAGATGAGAAAAAACACCTTTTCTCAGTTAGGACCGCTGGTTGTGTAGTTTGCGTGTTCTCCCCGTGTCTGTGGGTTTTCTCTGGGTACTGCCTGCTCACACATCCCAAAGACATGCACTCAGTTTCACCGGCCTATCTCAGTTGGTCCCGGTGGAGTGGGTGAGTGTGGGGTGTGTGAGAGTGTAACCGAGAGGGAACAGTTGTGTTCTGCCTTGTACCCTGAGATGCTGGGATAGGTTCTGGGTCACCCATGACTCTGACCTGGAATAAATGCGTTGGAAAGTAAATGAATGGATACATGAATGAATGAATAAAATTATTGTTTAATATTGGAAGTGTTTGGGACTTTATTTAGAAGTTTGGTGACGTTTTTGTGACCATAAATATGGCATAGAAACTTAACTCTTACACCAATTCATCTATGTTAAAATTGGCTTTGTTATATATCCTTTGGCTTAAAGGTGCAGTTTCCAAGACCCTATCAGGGATGGACTTGACGTGAGGACTTACTGTACTTGACTAGATGACCGTGGTTCCCACCCTGTTGCAGGACACACAGCCAGCAGAGCTTCCCTCATGGAGAAGTAAGAGCCAGCAGCCGGGGCACCAGCACCCAGCCTCAGCCACACACAGGTTGGGGGGTAGGGTGGGGACTCAGGCAAGTCACTGTGGTAGATTCTGGTTGCTCATCTGTAGAGTGGGCCTAAGAGCGAGATCTGCCTAGCAAGGTTGTTGTGAGGGTTGAACAAGGTGTGGAAAGTCGTAGGTCCTGACTGATCAGCATAAGCTCACTAGCTTCCCCATCCCCCCGCACTCCAGCCTCCTTCCCCCTCTACTCTTCCTGCAGTTCCACTATTATTGTTTTTGGTTTTACTGAACTGGACTATGACAAAACTTTTTATTGAATCTTTACTTTTTCTTTGACCTGGTAGGGAATGAAATTTGAAAACAGATGTAAGTATTTCCCCTATAAGCCAGCATGCTGTAGGAATGTGGATGTGGCAAAGTTAGACAGACAGACAGACAGACAGAGCCAGAAGTGGACAGGAATCTCAGAGTAGACAGTATCAGTCTCACTCCTGTGTTTTGACCATTTCCTGATCTGGAGAATGAGGAGTAAATGAAATGCTGTGTGTAGATCACCTGGCCCAGCAAGTCCTAGGGAGAAGGCCAGCCCCTCTTCCTGCCCCTTCTCTTGCTCTGCCAAGACCCCCAGTGGGTGTGGCTCTGCAGGGCCCGCATGTGGGGCATGGGATCGGCGCTTAGAAGGACTATAAGTTTGATTCAATCCTCTGATGTTGTTACCTTGAAACTCTTAGTCATGTTTGAACAAGGCACTCCTATTTTCATTTTGCACTAGACCCCATAAATTATGTAGCTGGCTTTGCTTGCTGTGACACAAATCATGGAAGAATCTATATTCTGTCTTTCCAGTAGGTGGAGAAGCAGCAGGTTCCCAGGTGCCTGCAGACCCACTCGGGTCTGCTGCCCTGAGCAGCAGCTCTCCCTGCCGCATCGCCACTCATGTTCCTAGCGCAGCCAGTGCAGGCTTCCTTGGTTTCCCCAAAGCAGCTCTGGCTACAAGTCCGTATGACACGCTTGCTGTTCTCTACCCAGGTCCTTACGGCAGCTCGCAGCAAGGTTTCGGAAGTGATGCAATTAAAGGGTTTTTGTGAATGACTTTTAAAGGAATGAACATTTTTGAGTATAAGAAAACCTCTAGGAATATGCTGGAAAAGGCAGGCTCATGCCGAGCGTGCATGGACTAAAATCTGTCCTTGCTTGTGAAATCCTTGCCAAGGACCTGTGTAGCTGGGATTGTATTTGCCTCCTTCACGAGCCTCTGGTTGGCCATCTGTTCATTTATTTTCAGAGGGGACAAAACAGGTTTTCACAGGCCGGTAGAACTCCAGAACGTAAGGACAGCACCTTTGCAGAGGCTTGATTTCCTGGTTGTTTCAGAACGAATATCAAGGGTTGTTTGGAGGTTTGAGCAAGGTAATCTCAACCAGGCAAAACCGACCTCCTTTACTGTTTTCAAGTTCTCAGCTGGGGAAGGAGGCGGGTGGTGTGAGAAGGGAGAGAGGCTGATGCTTCCTACAGATGAGATGAGTGGGTTCTGCTCATTTGTGGGGTGACAGCAGCCCTGGTCAGAGCCCTCACACACCCACGGACCATCTAGAGTTAAGAGAACACCCCTAGGTACCCACAGCCAACACAGTACAGGAAGAGGCTGGCTGTCACAAGTATGAAAAATAGATTGTCACCTCCCTGGCAGAGCTTCTCAAAGTGTGGGCTCTGCACCAACAGTGTCAGTGCATCTGAACTTGGGAGAACTGCAGAACCTCGGCCTCACCCCAGACCTCCCAAGTCAGAAATTACTGGAGGTGGCCTAGAATCTGCGTCTTGCGAGGCCCCCAGGGGATTTTGATGTACACCAAGTTAGCAACCAGCTGCTTTATGGTGCTCTTTGAAGGCCAGCAGAGGACCATTTGCAACCCAACATAAATGCCACACGTCTGTCCTGTGGCCCTGGGGTGCAGCGCCGGTGTAACTGGGAGAAGAACTGAATGTCTCTGGGCTTGAGTTTCCTCAATCATAGTCATGGGCTTGTCAGTGATGATCTCAGATGTCCCTTCCGCATCTTATTTTCTGTGCCCTAGGATTCAAGAAGGTACATAACGGTCTCAAATAATTACATAACACATGGACAAATGATGACCCAACAGTAGATGGGTAACTATTGCCATGTATCTATAACATATCTACCATATCTATCTGTCTGTCTGTCTATCTATCTATCTATCTGTCTATCTATCTATCTATCCATCCATCCATCCATCCAGACATAGCATATGATAGCCCAAAGTCTAGAGCCAGATGACCTAATTTTGGCACTTACCAACTAATTATCTGTCAAATTGAGAAACTCTCTTGCAGGGGAAGAGATAGTGAAACTGTTCGTGCCAAATCTGGAACCTGACCACTTCCCATGTTCACAAACTATAACTTTGCTGTTTTACTCCCTTGAACTTGAGCATTAGCCTCACCACCCCCCCTTTAAACACACGACTCCTTTCCTTTCCCTTATCCATTTCCCCCAATCAGGTATTCCCTCCAAAGCATTTCAGCATGAGTGCCCCCCAATTTTGCGAGGGATCTGTGAGACCCAGAACTGCCTGAGACTATCAACGGCCACACAACCTGCTGGCACGGTCCAGGCTGACTGCAAGCCTGAGCTTTGGTTGCCCATGACTTTAAGGCCGTTGGGCGAACTTTTAAAAAACTATGATTGTATGTGAATCGGTTTAGCTAAGCTATTTCTGAGGGTCCTGGGTTAGATACCCCAGAGCAGCAGGTTTCTCAGGGTTCCAAAGATTCTAGGGTTGAGGGCTGGCCATCCTAGAGGTCCAGGTCATCGAGGCTGTCGTGGAGAAGCAGAGCAGCTGAATCTCCTGACCTCCAGTTATCTCTGCACTGTGCTGTCCATCTCTGCAAAGTATTTTTTGAAGGGCCCTAGAATATGGAGGGTGCCATCAGTGCTCCCCCTAACAAAGACCCCCCAGTTCTTCCTCCTGCTCTAGGACACCACGGTGTGTTGGGGTCAAACATTTAGTTCCCATGACTGACAGCTCTCATGCTTTCATTAGGTGCCTATGAAATTTTTGTCTTTTTTTCAAATGTAGTACTCTTTTTCTTGGCCAAAAATTTTAGCAAAATTTCTAAGCATAAAGCATGAAAATGGAACTAACTCTTGTGGCAGATAGAACCTGAGGCAGTAGGTACCGTTGGTGCGTCACCGTTATCTTTTCTACTAGGGCCCTTGTAACCATCACCCAGCTTCAGGACATCCCCCCAGCTAATGGGTACTGTTTTCCCTGGGATCACACAACCCCAGCCCCCCATGTCTGGGGCCACAGACTGACTGGTACAGAGTGAAGCAGTGCTGACATGGTGCCTGCAGCAAGGACAACCTGGGCTCTACGCTAAGACTTTATCTGGGCGCCTTCTTGTTCAGCCCCTTCTCTAGCCCTGTCCTACTCGCTTTCTTCCTGGTAATACACCCTGAATAAATTTCATCCCTCTGTACCTCAGATTCTACTTCTAGATTCTACTTAAAATGGAGGTTAAGGGAATAACAAAAAAATATAAGCCCACTGACTTCTGCTACTACTTATATGTTGAAAGCAGGTTTCCTTAAAGTTAGTCCTATATGACTTGAGGAGTTTGACTGTTTTTCTCTCTTCTTTCTTCCTTCCCTCCCTCCTTCTTATTTTCTTCTTTCTTTCCTTTCTTCTTCTAGTCTATCCTTCCTCCTGCTCCTCACGCTTCCTCCTTTGCTTCTTCCCTCTCTTCCTCCCTTTCCTTTCAAGTACTTCATATACGATACTAGCACAGTCTTATTACAAAGCTCATGCGTCTGCAGGTGACATTTGGTTTGACCATTGGCAATGAGGTCAGACCTTTTGCTCTTCTCATGACATCTGTAAGTCTCATGGCTGCTGTTCAGAGCTGGGAAGCCAGTGCATGGGCTCCGAGCACTGCGTTCGGCTCTGACCAGCTGTCCAGTTGACTGCAGACAAACTGGAAAGTGAATGTCCAATGAAGAACCAGGAATTTTCCTGCTGTGAAGCTAGAAGGCTTGGCATTTTGCTCTGTGTCCTGATATACAAGTTCAAAATATCTCCCACATTTAACTCAATGTTATATTACAAATCAGAGCATCAGTGATTTTTTTTCTGTTTCTGCCTACTGTCTGCCAATGTCACCCTGTAAGGCAGACTATATAAAAAACTGTGCCAAAATAATTCCAACCACAAGAACAAACAAACAAATCACATAGAAACCAATGAATACTGCTTTATCACATAAACTCATAGAATCCAAGGAATTCTAGAGCACTTGGGCTTTGGGAACCAGATTGAAGTTAATCATTCTTGAAGAAAGACCATTCACAGAGACTAAGAATCTTTAAATCTGCGAGGCTGAGTGGGTTGAGTTGTGGTCTGACATGAAGTCTCTTGATTTTATGTTGTGCTCTTGTATTCATGGGAAGAAACAAAAGCTGTAGGTTTTAATTTTGTAAGCTGTTTGTTTCTTTTGCTCTTTTTTCCCCACATGCAATTTATTCATGGAACACTTATTTTAATCATTTTGACTTAAAGGCTATATAATTGGGTAGAAGAAATACAGTCCAATCTATCAGTTAGAAAAAAACCCCCACTCCTTAGCATTTGACAATAATGAAACCTTATGTCTAAGAATCTATCTTTTCAAATGCTAATTGGAAGGTCAGGTCCATGGGGATGAACACCAGCAAAATGATCAACACATTAAGCATTTGGTTAAAATATATTAATTAAACAAATGGATACCAGCAACTTCAGCTTAATCAATATGCCTTTTGAATAGAATTAAGAATATTAAACCTATAAGGAACTCAGCAACTGACTTATAGAAAATGTAGCCAAGGACTAGGAAACACAAGCAAAAAACCTACCAGAACCATCACTAATACAAAACAAAAGCAGAAAACAAAGACACTACAAAGCAAAAATCTCCTATTAACTTCTTTAATAGTCATGTGGGTTCAGTGTCTGTTTTGTTTTCAAGAACATGAAATCCCAACTAGTTTGATGATTTATTTTTTAATACAAAAGCAAATTAGAAGAAGCAAATTAGAATTCATCAAGCAGCCTGGAGAGAAGGTTCTTTATGTGGGAGGAGATAGAAAAATGTTAGACACAAGAACAAGGAGAGCACAGCAATGTGGACTCATGTGCAAGGGAACAACTCTCGTGCACACACAAAATCCAGTTACTGCAATTTAGAATGACCATCTTGAGTCATCCAGAATAGGGAATTACAAAAACAATATACTGTAACTGCTTGAAACTTACAAAGCATTTAACAACTCTATTATGTGAATGAGATTCTAGGTAGCACATTCTGCTTTTGAAAGTAGGGAAATGTGAATGAGATTATAGAAAGATTTACAAACATGTTTCTCAACAGGGAAATTCTTGAAACATAAAAGAAAATTTTCTGTTATCAGGAAGGTTGAATCTCTTTTCCCAGGCTTCCTTGTCTGATAAGGTTTCCCAACACTCCACTGAAATGGAAAGAAGTCATTCTCTGTCTCCTCTTCCCTCCTCCTCTGCCCCCCAATATGATGCTCTAAGAAAATATTGCTGGAAAAAAGTTATAACTAATTTTGTAGTAGAAGAGGGTTATCAGAAAATTATCCCCATTTTTCAATCTTAAATTTAGAGCAAAGGATTTATTGCATCTCTACCATGTAATTTATTGTGACTTTTCTACTTTACTTCAAATTTCTTAATGAAACTCAGTAAGAAAATATCATTCAAAGGACAGAGATCCACTCTGTAAATGGCTTTTTGTATGTATATCCAAGTCATATATACATGATGAAAGTTTGGTTTAATATCTGCTAAATTATATAGCTACCATATCAGTCTGCAGGTCTCACTACATGAGGAGGAAGCAGAGTCTTCTCTTATAGAAATAATAACAATTATTCAACAGAAAGACTCCCCACCTGAAGGAGATTATTCCAATCCAAGGTTGTTACTGTGGTTAGTAGGTGCCTATTGATGGCAGATGTGAGTCAAAGAGCCTGAGTGCATAGATTTCAAATTTTCAAATTTTAGGAGATGAGATTAAGACTGTGGAAGCAACGGTGAGGCACCTTCCCAATGGCCAGGCCTGATGGAGAAAAGAGCCATCACTTTATAGACCAAGGCGGGGGGACTGGGTGTCAGAGTGGGAAGTGGAGGGCACAACAGAGAAGCTGGGGGTGAAATGATGTTGCTAATTCTAGAGGGGAGAATGCAGGGTACCGGTGTCTTGGAAAGGAGGCAGATGGGTGGGGTTACTGGAAGTGCAGGCCTGATGAAGATGAAATTGTGAGAGAAGGAGGCTCTGTAGACTTGTGCTTCTTCTGGTGACTGGCACCATTGGGAAAAGGGGTGTGATGAGGTCCTTTTCTAAGGTCTCAAAGTTATGTTGTTCCGATGAAAGAGACAGTATTGGAGAAGGAGGGAGCAAGTGTAGGGGATTTGTCAGGGGTATGTGGAAATCTAGTTCCTCTTGTCATTGCTCCGCCTCATGTCAGTTTGGAGGGCAATGGAGCAGTGGTGTTCTTGAGAGCCTGGGGTGTTCTGGACCCTTCATCATACTATTTCTCTTGGGTCTGATCTCAGCCTCTATGCTGCAGTCACCACTGCTCCCTGCCCTGAGGAGAAGATGCTGACTGAGCATTCGGCTATGTGGCCAGGAGGAATGGGCAACAGGTATAGGTTTCATTTTCAGATAAATGAAGCACCCTCTGGGGGCCCACAGACATCTTGTCTCCTGCCTACCTGCTGCCTAACAGCCTTTGGCTCAGTTCCCCTGGCAGTCACTGAGGCTAACTTCTGGGTTTCTGCTCGGTTGACTTCATGGGTGATGCTCATCTCTGGTTGAGAACACAAGAAGAAGAGCACACAAGAATGGGTTGGCAATTGATGTGAAAATGATGAATTTTGTTGAAGGCATGCTGAAGTTCCAATGCCTGGAGGCACTGAGACAGGTTGCGCAAAAGCAGCTGAATATATTGGGCTGGAGGGCGGAAGAGAGAGGTCTGAGTGGAATAGATTTGGGAGTTATCAGCTGGCGGGTGAAACCGAAAGAGCTGGTAGATGTGCAATAAGGACCCAGAGAAATCATGAAAAGTGAGAAGGGGTGGGGGCTGAGAATAGACTGGGAAGACCGACAACTGAATGACGGGGAGAGGAGGGGGCCAAAAGGAGCGGGGAGGAACTATTATAGCACGGGGAGGGAATCAAAGGATTGTGAGGGGTTTAAGAAGAAAGCAGTGGCTGCTTCCTCATGTGATGTGGGAAAGAGAATACTGTGTTTATGTCTCCCAATTCCAAATCCAGATCTAAGGATGAATGTTATATGCACATTGAGAACTACAAAAAGGGGTGTTCACAGTACAGAAGCTCATAAACATAGTGCCAGAGAAAGTGAAGAGTGACAGACAGAAGTCAGGTCTTAGGACTGTCCTACAATAAATAACTCTTTCAGAGATGTCACAAAGATTTAAATGAAATGGATAATTTTCTAGCAAAATACAAGTTAATCAACCTGACACAAGCTATTTTAGAAAAAAGAGAGTTAAAAAGTGGAAAAAATGTTTTCAGATTTATTTTAAAATAGATGTAAGGTTCAGATATTATTGTAAGTTAGTATCTTATTTTTTCAAACATCCAAGGAACAATTCTATAAACTGTTACACAGAAGAGAAAACAAAGCAACAATGGACATCTTCCCAAATTATTTTTTAAAACTAAAGTCCGGCCAAGTGCACTAAGTGACAGTTATAAAACAATCTCCCTTATGGATATACATGTAAAAATAACAAAGTATTGGCAATCAAAACCCAGCAGTTTATTAAAAGAAAATTTCCCTGACCAAGTAAGACCTTTTCCAAGAATGGAAGAGTTTAATATTAGGCTATCTATTAATATAATACAGCACATAAAGAGGCCAAAGGACCAAAAAAAAAAAAAAATCACATGATTACCTTGATACATGCCAAAAACTTATTGGAAACAACTCCACATCCATTACTGATGGAAATTCTTAGTAAGCTAAGAATGTTACCCATCTTTAACACAAGAAAGACGGTCTCTGTGAGCATGAGTAAGATGTCTGGAATTTGTGTAGAAGGAGTTCTCAAGGAAGATTTAGTTGGAAGTGGATATATTGAAGTTGGGAAAAGAAAAAAAAAAAAGCACTACCCTATGTTTCTCAGGATGAATGTGAATTTGCGATGACTTCCACAGTGGCTAAAGAAACAAAAGAGCTGAGGCCATCTCTTAGTACTGATGTACAATATCACAGAGCAAAATGCTGGCGTCATTTAAAGTAAGTCAGGTGCTCACTCAATAATACCTCCACTAACATTTACCATATTTAGGAGTTTTCATGCAATAACCCCTGTCCCTACCTACCTTACTCCTCCAACAGCCAATCCCCACCCCCAAATAAATGCATTATAGTTGGGGAGGTAACATTTTGATAGTAGACATCACAGTCTAATAAACTTAGCATATACTAATTAGCCATAATGGCAATGTTGCAGGAGTACACCATGATGCTCGCTTTACAGAAAAGGCAGTGAAAGACAAGGAAGCTTGTAAGGGGCATCAGGAATTGGCACAGGGTATTTGAACACAATTGTGTCTGACTCCAGAGCCCATGCTCTGAAGTGGTTAGCAACTGTATTTCTTTATTGATGAATGAGAAATGGACTCCAAAAGATCTTGGATTACAAAATTAATACAAAAACAAATTTCCCATAGGCTAGCTATTACCAGTTAGAACATATAAAAGTAATGGTTCATAATGAAAACCTAGAGCATCAAATACACAGGGGATAGCTGATAGAGAATTGGACAAGAAGTGTTTGAAATATACCCAATCATCAATGAGTGGCAGAAAAGATGTTTCAATAATTAAAGATAAATATTATGTTCCTGGATGAGAAATCCCCTTATTTGCAAAGATTTTACCAAAAAGATTTTAAAAGTTTCATGCAATTACTTTCAAAATATTTTTATAACTTGATGGAGAAGTAAAACTCACAGGAGTTGTATTACTAATTATCGATCTATTATAAAGCTACAATAATTAAAACATTATACTGGTAATGCCTAATTATAGTACAGTAAAAAATGCAAAATCATTAGAATATAACAGATGACTCTAAAGGAGAACCTAGAACATATTATCATTTATTGCATAACAAATGTAACGTTTCAAATCAGCGAGAAAAGAATGAATTATTCAACAACTGGTTTTAGAAATATTCATTAACCATTTGGGAAATATTATATTTCTTCCATATCACATAACAACATCATTTCCAAATGGAATAAAGTGGTAAAAGTGAAAAGTATATATGAACCATCTAGAGAAGCATGTAGGCTAATATTTATCTACTCTCAGGTTAGGGAAGACCTTCCTAAATATAAATCAAAAGGAGAAACCATTAAATTTGACATATTTAACAGCACAAAAAAAGAAGTCTTCCACATTGAAAATGTACTAAAATTGAAAAACAAATTTCAATCTGGGGAATTGTTAGCTCATGGTTTAAAAAATTTTAAAGACACTTTAAAAAACAAATAGGAAATGGATGAATCACTATTAAAATGAATAAAAACATGGATAACTCACAAGAGAAAAAAGATAAGTAATAAAAAAATGTAATATAGCCTCTACATTGAACAAATGTAATTAACACAATAAGAACACATTTGTTCTTTAAATTACAACTCAAAAACAAAAAAATAGGCAAAATCTTAAATAGACATTTCTATAAAGATGTACAAATGGTGACGAAGTACATGAAATGATGTTCACCATCACTATTTATTAGGCAAATGCAAATCAAAACCACAATGAAATACCATTTCTTACCTATTAGGATAAAAAAGATCAGAAAATAACAAGTGTTGATGAGAATGTGCAATCATGGTACCTTCTGATGATACGCTATAATGATGTGAAAACAACGTGGTGATTCCTCAAAAACAAAAATAGAATTACCACATAATCCAGCAAGAAATGAAAACAAGGGTTTGAAAATATTTGTTTTTTTTAAAGATATATTTATTTATGCATATAAGAGCTGAGTATAGGCCAGAGGTGTTGGGTGGGGGACAGTGAGAGGATTCACCAGAGACAGGATGGGGAGCAGAACAGGCAGATCTATTGAAATGCATTGCTGAGGGGAGCAGCGGGTGAGACAGGAAGGGTCTGCAGTGCCATGTGGGCTAGCTCCCTGGCCAGGGATCAAACTCATGCTGCAGTGGCTGTGCATAACTTCATAGTGCTAAGACTTAATCCTTTGCACCACCTGGGAGGCCCCAGGTTTGAAAATATTTGTATGCCCAAGTTCATAATAGCATTATGCACTATTGCCAAAAGGTGGAAGCAAGTCAAGTGTCCATCAGCAGATGAATGGGTAAACAGAATATAGTATTCTACATACAATGGAATATTATTCAACCTTTATAAAGAAGGAAATTCTGGCACATACCACAAAGTGGATGGATCTTGAACGTTTACGCCAAGTGAAATAAGCCAGCCATGAAGGCACAAATATTACAGGATTCCTCTTAAGAAGCTAGACAGAAAAGGAACATGGTGGGCTGGGAAGGAGATGTGTGGGTGGGGAATTACTGTCCAATGGGTGTAGAGTTTCAGTTTGGGAACATGAAAAAGTTCTGGAGATGACTGCACAACAATGTGGACATAGTTACTGCCACAAATAGGCAAAATGATAAAATTTAAGTATGTATGTATAAGGACAAATTAAAAAAGAAACAAAACAAGGGAAACTGGATTTTGATGACTACATGGAGGGGAATCTAAACAAGAAAAGAATGAACCCTGAAAAAATTTCTCACCAATTCAGACTGAAGATAAAGGAATTTTAGCATGGACATGAGGGGGACAATCAAAGAATTAGTATTTCCCTGGGAATTCATAATCACGTATCTGCTTTCACATATATTTGGGGAACCCCCAAACTGAAAACAGTAACATGAAATTTGTTTCCAGCTAATGATGCTCTGGGGGGCATGGAGAAGCAAATACCCTGGAGTGGGGTAAATCATTGGAAAACCCAATAGTATAAACATGTATATTCTCTCTAAATAGATTTATAGCTTAATGTAATAGATTTAATGTAATCTCAATCAAAATCCTAGCACTTGCTTTGGTGAAAATTGATGAGTTAATCCGAAAGTGCATATGGAAATGCCAAGAGCCAAAAATAACCTAAACAGCTTTGAAAAGTCGAGAACATAGAAAGCTTACTCTGCATATATGGAGCCCTTTTTAATAGTTCCATTCCATTTAAGAGTGATATACTTTTACAAGGGCAGACAAATAAACCAGTGGGGCAGAACAGAAACCGCCACATAAATTGGGAATAAATCCACCGGGTTTATGGCATAGGAAGCAGTGCAGTGCAATCATGAGTCTTGACACTACCTCACACCATACTAGCAAAGCAATTCCAAATGGATTATATACCCACGTGTGAAAGGTAAAACAGTAACATTTCTAGGAAGTAATATAGGGGCATAAACTCAATACCTTTTGGGTAGACAAGGATTTCATAAGCAAAACACAAAAAGCTCTAACTAGCAGAAGTGGAAAATTAATAATCCACTACAATTAATGAATAGATTCTATTAGGAGAAAAAGTAAGTCAGACAGTAGCAAACATATCGAATACATTTAGCTCTCAAAGTACTTGTTCTAAAATATGTAAAGAGCTACAAATTAAAAAGTCAGATAGTTTAATAGAAAAAAAAGACAAAAGCTCAAATATCTGCTTTACAGAAGAGAATATTCAAGTGGCAATAAGCATTAAAAATGGAGAGGATCATTGATCACCAGGGAAATAAAAGTTAAATGCATAGTGTGGCACCTCTTGTTGCCAATGACATGGCTGAAATGAGAAAGGCAGTGCTGAGTGCTGAGCAGCAGAAGGAACTTGTATATACTGTGGGTGGGATTTGAATTGGTAGAACAATGAATCCTTTGGAAAGTTGACAATTGACTAAAGGTGAACACGTGTGCTAAACTGACAGTATTGCTTCTAGGTATATAGCCAACAAAAGTACTTTGCATGCACCATAAAGAACATGTACAGGGAAGTTAATGCCGCACTGCTTACAGAAGCCCAAAACAAGAAAGTATCCAGATGTCCAACAGCAGCAGAGTAGATAAATAAACTGTGGTCTCTTCATACAGTGGAATGCCATATAACAACGAAAATGAAAACTATTTCTATATGCAATGGCATAGATTAATCTCACAACATAATGCTAAACGATAGAAGTCAGACACAAAACAGGACATTCAATATGATTCCATTGATACAGAGGTTGAATGCATGGGTAATTAATTTATGTTGCTGGAATTCAGGATGTTACTTACTTTTGGGAGGGTGATGACAAGAGGTTCTAGGGACATTCTGAGAATCCTGGTCACATTCTATATTTTGAGTGACCTGGTAGTTACACACAGATCAAGAGTTTATTTTTTGAATATTTAGTAAGCTCTCATATCTGCAATCTTCCACTTTGTGGTATGATGTCATAGCTAAAAAAATAGCTTACTAAGGAAAAATAAAACTATAATATAACCTTCCTTTAGGACACTGTGTTAATGAGAACTTATAAATGACATTAGAAGTGTTTCTATCCAGAATCAGAAATTCTACTTCCCATGAAACTAATTAGAAATATATGCAAATATTTATGAATCGATCAGGATGTACATTTTAATGTTTTTAAATGTGTGAAAGCTGATAAAGAACCTCAATATATTATCAGAAGGGACTGATGAATTAGATGTGGAATGATAGATGACAAAGACTATTATATCATCTTTAGTATTCATGTTATTGATTAAGAAATTGGCAACACTGTTTTTGTATAACATAGATAGGAGAAAAAGCACAATAGTGTACATACTATTCTGATTTCCTTTTAAGTGTGTGTGTGTGTGTGTGTGTGTGTGTGTGTGTGTATAAAAGAAAATGTACATAATAGAAGTACAGCAGACACTTTAACAACACTTATCTCTAGGTGGTAGTGTGGTGAATGGGTCTTTTTCTCCTGTATATTTTTCTGTGTTTTCCAGTTTGGGGGAAGATAAGATAGAAAATGTATTTGGAAATTTAACATTAAATGAGCCATAAACTCCAGGTGCAATAAAGGGAAGGATAGACAGACACAACTACAGAAAAAAAAAATTAAATTCTACCCAGTAAAACACACCAGTGTCCACTGGTTGGACTAGGGTTTTCCATTTCCTACACCGAATACTTATTTCTTTTATCATCATGGAAATAACTTCATAATGACATAGTCAACCTTGAAAATCCAGCTGCTTCTGAGTAATGCTTAAGATTCTTTGGCAACAGCAGGTTACCTTTGTCAGAGCCATTTCTGCGAATTGAAATATAAGTGGGAAAGGAAGAAGATGGAATAAATACAAATTATTCCTTCAAGTACTTTGGTTAGGGGAGCAAGAAGCTTGCTTTCTTTGACATTTGACAATCCTTCTAGTGTAGTTCAGTGTTTATCAAGCTTCGCTGCACAATGAAATCATGAAAGAAACTGAAAAACAATACTGATGCAGGGGACCCTCACTTGGAGATTTCAATTTAGTAGGTGTAGCCAAAGCCTGGATTGTCCAGGTGATTTGAATGAAAGCCGTTTCCATTTCTTTTTGTTGTCTTCTTGAGAAGTTAAATTCCTTATCTATAATAGCTTCATATATATGTATGGGATTTCTTGTTTTGCATATATATGTATGGGATTTCTTTTTCATACACATATATATGTATGGGATACACTGGGCACATAGTAGGACCTCAATTAATAGTGATTGGTGCACACAGACATTTTTCTAGGAGATGCAGGGCATGCCCTCACAGTTAAAGATTTCTTCTCCTTAGGTTGGAGGGGGATTCAAATACAGAAGGGACCAGCCAGGAATGAGGGGGCACTGGAGTCCAGGGCTTCCCTGGGGCACTGAGTACTTGTATCACCTTTCAAAACTGAAGTCACTCCTTGGTGAATGTATGGCTTATCTTCTTAGAGACAACATAGCAGGGTGAAATCTCACTTTAATCAATAGCATAACTCAAAGGGAAGAAAACTCAGTCATGCTATTGAAATGTCAGTGCTGATTAAACTGTTCCAATGATGGCATTTGGGGTTGGCTAAGTAACCAGAGTCATAGAATTTGAAGCAGAAGGAAAAGCAGTATTTTATGCCTACAAATGTTTACAACATATTAGGTGTTTTGTATATTCCCAGACCTTGCAAGAATGAGTGAAAACTATTTGTACATGCAATGGTAGAGATAAATCTCACAACATATGCTAAGCATTAGCATCCCCACTCTATAGATTAAGAAGCCAAGGTTCAGAGAGTTTGGCAACTTACATATAGACAGAGGTGGCAATTAATGAGAAGAAGTTTGAACACTTGTCTATTTGACCTTAGGACCTGTAAACCCTCCACATCTTCAGAATGTGACCTTAGGCCATATCAATGATGGTAAAGGGCATTTGCACCCCAGCTTCCTATTAGGCTCTAGTAAGATTTCTATATTGTCAACAAGTCAAAGGAGAAAAGACATTCATTGAAATAGGGATGCTGAAACGTGAAATTTTTTAATATTTGATGGTCTCTGTCAAGCCTTTGGGAAATAAATTAGATTCTGGTCTTTCTGGAATAGTTAGTGGAAAGAGAGACTGGTGAGGTTCATTAGTGGCTTTCCAACGCTTTCAAGTCAACTAATTTTATGAAAAAAAAAAAAAAAAAACACACAAACTACATTAGCACTTGTGTTTACAGGAATTTGCAATGAGGAAATTGTACCGGGGTATCCAAGGTCTGAAGGAAGGTTCTCTAAAGGGCTTTTGCCAACAGCTATGGGTGTGAGCTCCGGGCAAGTCATCGCCTCTCACTGGGTCTCAATAAACAGGGCATTTAAATAAATTTTGAAGGTTATAGATATTTTATTGATCTGATACAAGCTTTGGATCCTTTCCCAGGATGATGAACACATACACACAACTATGAATGCCAAGTCTGGTTGTTCACGGAACTTTAATCATTTCATGTGATTATGTATTTTAAAAGAATTCTTAAGATAACAACTGCAAATGACTTTTAGTGGCATGTAAAATACTTGGCTAGGATGTTAGGTGAAACGGGAGGATGTAAAACAGTACCCAAGCATGATGGTTCCACCGCGGGAGTTGAGAGCTTGCTTTCCTGAGTCACACCCCCAGCTCTCTGTCACTCACCTACTTGACCTTGGGTGAGCTGCCTTGCTGTGTCTCTGCTTCCTGATCCATGAAATGGGAAACATAGTGCAGCCTCCTTCATAAGGTTGTTGTAAAAAGTCACATTGTACCTAACATAAGTCACATTGTACCTAACATAAGCATTTACTGGATATTCATCACTGTTTGCTCAACTAAGTAAATATATAAATAGATTGAAAAAGACATATGAGATAGATCAAAATATTATCAGTAGTTGTCTCTGGATGATGACCAATGTGTGATTTTTTTTCTTTATTTTTGTTTGGATTTTTCAATTTTTTTTTTAAATCAGATACTAGACTTTTCAATTTCTACTAAGAATATTTGCTATTTTTACAATTAGAGGGAAGAGGTGTTTGCTAAAACTTAATTTTGAAAGTCTTTCTCGAAACAATTTCGTACCAGAGGGGCCTGATCCATGCCTTCGCCGTGAGGTATCTTGGCAAACCAACCACTTCATATCATTTACTTCAGAGGAGAGTAAGATGGGATGATTACTGCTGTCTTCTTTACACTTTCCTCATGAGGCTCTCATCTTCAGGGTGAAAGATTGCCATAAATGCCAGTGAACTTTCACGTGCGGCGTTTTGGGTGTAGACTAGCTACCACCTCCCTCTGTTCTGCTTCATGCCATCCTGCCCCCTTGCCACACACCCTTCCAGCAGTTAGCCTTTCTCAGGGGCAGGCCCCTGTGAGAACCACAAATGCCATGTCAGGAAGAATTCACAGTCAGGCACACTGTTTTGCATCCAGCTTTTGGGGGTTCACAGCCCCTTCCCATAGAACATTCCCACTGATGAAGAATACCTAAGCCATGGAAACAAATTTAGGAGTGTGTAAACACAATTCAGTTGTGTGGACCAGTCTGAGGAAAATGGATATGTACAGAACAGAAACCTTTATAAGCCAGATGATTCCGTGGATCATTATGGCTATTACGGATGAAGATTCTGCTTTGTCAAGGAACTGACATTAGCATCTCCATGAACAGCAAACCTCTCCATGAACACTGTTTTCGAACCATGCTGCTCTTTACCCAAATGCTATATACTCTTCCAGAACACACCTAATGCACAGCAACTTGCCCAATTCAAAAAGTGAAATACCTGATTCACTCTGGAATTCAGCTGCATTCATTTACAGTATTCCAGGTCACCCCTTAACTGGCCATCATGGGTATCATTTAGCTGACAGATGGATAATGATGGACAATGAAGAGACATCCAGACACTTCTGGTCAGAGGGGGGGGTGGATGCTCCCTAGGGGTTGTGAGACTGCTTGGAAATGGACCATCTGTGGGTGAGATGGAGCCTTCCTCAAGTAAGGAAGGAAAAGGACGAACATTGGGTCCCTACGCTACTATGCTACGCTGGGTGCATTTAGGTCATCTTGCACAGCTCCTCATGGTGATTCCAAAAGGTGGTGCTTTTGCCCCCATTCTCAACAGAGTTTTCTGAAAGTTGACACATGTGCCCCATCAGATAATTATCAGAAAAATAAGAAGAGAATGCAAATCTTCCTGTCTTAGATGGCCATCTTTGAGGTTGACCTTCAAAGGCTGGGCAATGTGTAGTGCCTAAATTCACTTAAACTGAGTCATTTTAGCTGTGATTTTGATCCTGCTGATTTATCAATGGCTTCTAGGATATGAATGAAGGAAGACAGGACTGAATTTTTGTTGGCCCCTTTCGACTTGTCTTCCAAACTGGCATCCCCCCTTTCTTTCACTCAGGACACAAGGACTGCCCCACATTCCAAAGATGCCTGGGGAGCTCACAAGGAGGGCTATATAAAGAGCCAGCAGTCCGCACTTTAACAAATCCACCACTACAACCTCCATCTTATGGTTTCCAGTCTTGGCTGAGATGCCATTCGGCATCTCGCTGCTGACTGCCGCATTTGGCTTGTTCCTCTTCCAAGAGTTCCAAACATGTGCCTGGCACCCACGAGAGTTTCAGAGGAAGTGTAATAGTGACAGAAGTGCTGCGGGGTTGGTTTGGCGTATGTGAGTGAGTGGAACTCTCATAAAAGCAATGTAAGTTCTTTGAGTATTAACTTCCACAAAAGGAACATCAACTTTCCCGTGAACGCGGCTTTTCCTTTTGCTTAGGATTTTTTTTTTTTCTTTTTGGAAATGAGCGGCCTCCGAAGTTAGGCATGAACCCTATTCAGCAAAGGCTCTCTGAGACCCCTGGGAAAGACACCACCCTATGTGGCCCGCAAGTGCCCTAGCTTTTCTGGAGGAGTAGCCCCGGCTGGCTAGCTCTCGCCTTCAGGAGCAGCTTCATGCCGCTTTGGGCACAAGCAGGTTCAAAGCACAGAACAACCAAACCACCATCACCCCAGAAAGCGATCTCTGAACCCAGAGTCAGTGTGCTCGCAGGCTGGAAGCCCAGCGCAGCCTCGGGTCTGTGTGGACAAGGAGGCTGGGGCAAGGGAACGTGGTCTAGTATCACGAACGTTCACGTCTCAAGGGAGATAGAGTCCTTGAGCCCTGGTGGAACGTCTTAGGCTCTGGCGCCAGCGCCAGGTCAGAGGAGACAAAGGTGGACGGAGAAAGGAAGAGAAGGACAGTGAGTTTTGTGTTCTCTCGGGGCAAGTGCGCGCGGTACCTTGGATTCCTGGCTGCCGGTGGATGCAGGAGAGGGCGGCTGCTCGGCGCTCGCCGCCTCCTTGGGCAGCCCGTCCACGCCGTCCTCTCGGGCGCCGCTCGGAGGGATCATCTTGGCGGCGCGGGAACGGTGTTGGGCTCCCGGAGGAACAGCGAGGATCGCCTTCCTCCGGCGCGCCCTCCCCGCCGCGCGCTGGTCGCTCAGCTCCGGGTCCCGGGGATTCCCATCTGCACCCAGGCGCCCCAAGCGCCCTCCTCCGGCCTCGCCCCCGCCCGGCCCGGCCCACCTCCCCGCCACTCCCGCGGGCAGCGGGAGAGCGCGCCCCGCCCCGCCGCGCCCGCCGTGCCCGCGGCCACCTCGCCGGCCACCGCACAGTCGTGACAACCACCCGGCAGCGGGCTCGCGGGCTCGGGCTCGCCCGCCTGAGAAAGGGGGAGGCGGGAGGCGGCTCCGGGGCGGGGCTGCGCGGCCCGCGCTGGAAGTAGCGAGGGCAGAGGCCGGGTGTGTGTGGAGGGGCCCGCAAATGACTGCGCGGGGAGGCCGGGCACGCACCACTCGGGGTCAGGGGTGATGCCCTAGGAGGATTAGTGAACCTTCAGACCCAAACCTGAATGAGTAGAAAGCCTAGGTGGGATTCAGCCTGGAGGGACCACCTGCTGTAACTCCCCCATTCCTCACCCGGAGAAACATGGACTCTAAGGAAGACAGCGACTTGGCTAAGTTATTTATAGGGTTCATGATGGAAAACAGCGTCCATAGCTGGGGGGTCCCTGGATTTGAGGGCGTTCAGCTTTGGACCAAAGTAAGAGATACTGCACTATATATGTGCCCTCATTTTGTGGTGCTTTCATGCGCTAGGCGCTTTACACTTTTAATTACATCTATTTTATAGATGAGGAAGCTGAAGCTTTAGGGAGGCTAAATAATATGCTTTGAGTCATGAACTACAATGGTGGACCTGGGATTGCAACCCATCTTGGCTTCCAAATTCAGGCTTTTGGGACTGTGGAGCCTCAAATCTAGGCCAGATCATCCGAGTTGAGGTGCAAGTGGGCATTGCTCTGCAGCAAGGAGTTCCAGTGAGCTTTAGAAGGTCTTTTGGAAACACGAGAGAAGGCGGTGCTGGATCACGGGGCCAAGTATCCAGCATGTTTTGAAGATGCAACCTCACTGGGCAGGGAAAGGAAATACATTGGGATACATTGCCTATTTTTTTTTTCTTTTTCAAGAATACAAAACTCCCTCCTTAGTTTTCCAGTAGAAAATTATTACCTTATGTTCAGATTTTCTTGATTAACTGTAAATATTTGCAAGGTCAACTTCATGGGTATGTCACTTATACTGTCACACAGGGCCCTGAATCAGGGTCCTCCATTTTCATTTTGTACCAAGCCCTGTGAATTATGTCTCTGTTCCTATAGGTTCACCCTAGCTCAAGTCCTTTGGAAAAAACCTATCGCTCTTTCCATCTGGGCATCAGTTGAATGTTGCAGTTTTAAACGACAGCCTCTTCCTAGGTCTTTGGCTCTCAGAGAGCTCCCCATGCTCCGTGACTCCTCACCTCTTATTTATCCAGGCCAGAGTGGCCAACCCAGATGGATACACAAAAAATCCTAATTGCTTGATGGGGACAAAGTTCTAATAGAGTCAGAACAGGAGCCGAGATAATCTTTATCAACCTATTCTGTGCCAGACATTACTAATGATGCAGCAGAGAGAAAACATAGATAAATCTGTTCTCCTGGAATTTAGAGCTTGATGTGAGAGACCAAGATTAATTAAACATCCCCCCCACATACATTTTTCATGGAGAAAAAAAGGAAAAGTACAAGATTCTAATGAGCACATACAAATGGAAGGCCTGAACTAGCACAGGATCAGGTAGGAGTTTTCTGAGGACGTGAAGTCCATCCCCCTTCCCACCCTCCTGGACCCGGGGTCTACAGGCCATTCCAATCTTGGTGGACAAGCACTTCTGTAGTTTATAACAAAGAATTTTTCATCTTTGGATTTTATTTTATTTTTTGAAGAATTAAAGAACCCTTTAAAAATGTCACCCTCCATTTTAGTGAATGATTAGTACTGAAAATGATAATCATTAGCCGATAACAATTTTAATTATTGTCCTCCTGAAGGAACTTTTGAGGAAGCCTTCCTCTGGCCCTGTCCTAGCAACAGAAATCCTTGGTGTGATAAGTAATGCCTACCTTGCCTAGGAAATTGTGGCGTTATCTGTAGTTTCCAAAACTAATCAATTATTTGTTCATTTATTTTTTTCCATACTTTCTTTTCTGTCTCATTTTTTTTCTAGATAATTGCTTTAATTTTTCAAAAACACACATCTAAACATTTATTTCTTTTGATATTTCCTCCCTTGATTCCTTTAGCCTGATTTAGAGTCCTAAGCCAGTGATATTGCAGCATCCTTCTTTAAGTAACCAAGGACAATGAGCTCCATTAGGACAGGCACCAGGTTGTGTTCTCCTGTTTTCTCAGTCCCTGACACACTGTTGACACGATGGTGAAAAGAGGTTGCCTAGTTGTCCCCGATGGAGTAGGCATTAGTTATTCCAAGTGCTCTCCATCTACTGCCTATGTAAAGACCTGGATGCTTCTAGAAAATAGTGAGATTTAAAATCAAACAAGCTTCTTGATATTGAGGAATTTGTATTTATTGGTTTAAGAGAGGAGCTTAAGAATGAGAGTCATGGCTACCTGAATGTGGGGTTCATTGCTTTGTAGGAAGGTAAGGGGTATGCAAAAAGGAAATTAGATGCACAGTTCTCGTCTCTGAGAACAGGATGGAGCTAGACAGAGTGCTCCTTTGTCTGAGTTTGTGGGGTAAGAGCAGCTGGCAGACATAGATCGCACTGTATTTGTGTGGGACTTGGGTTATAGGCATTGCTGCTTAGGGATTTGCCGGATTCAAGTTCTGGAGTGATAAGAGTCCTCCCATGTTATCGTGCAAGCCAGCCTGACCTAGTACTGAGGGAAAACTGATATACTGATAGCGATGCCCAGAGGACAGTGTCCAGGAGGTCAGTGGGTGGTAGATGGTGATTCTTAGAGGACAAATGATGCATTGTTGATATCCCTGAGCTGAAGTGCACTTTTTCATGGCTCCGGTGAGATAACCTCTTTGGACTCCCAGTAATACTTGATTCACAGAATTGAGGTCTGACAGAAGACTGGAAGTCCTGGGTTAGGAGCTGCAGTGTCATCTTAACTCTGATGGTTGTTGAGACGGCCTCATTTCTACTATAGACAGGGGAAGTCTGAAGAAATTAGGTTGTAAACAATTACTCTAAGTCTCAAGTCAGTAGAAGGCTTCTGTGATTTTGGTAGATTCCCTGCATGGTCCACTGCACCCTGGTTGCTGGTTAAATATCAAGTCAGAGGAAGGGTGAGCATGCAGACAGTTATTTCCACAAACTTGAAGTGCTGGTTCATTCTCTCATTCATCCATTTGTCAAGCGGGCAAACCCTCCTCCTGACCATATGCAACAGCCTTTTGCTGCGCCACCGCTGAGCTGTGTTCACTGTTCCTCTATCGCTCTGTTGCAAGTTTCAGAAAAGAGACTGGGCTTTTATTATGTCGACTTTGCCTTCTTCTATGGCCATTTCGTAAAAGATGCTACTTAAATAAAACAGCCATATTATGAAGGGTAGTACAGTAAGGGAAAGAAAGGGATGAAGGTAAGGAATCCGTATGTCCATGGGATGGAGAACTGACAAGGAGAAAGGTGAGAGCGCCTCAATAGAGGGCCAGTTCTCAATGTCTGCTGCACCTGTCATCTGGGTAACACGATACATAAGGGTCTAGGGTCTAGCAATTGGATTGTTGATGATGATAAGAACTAACATGTATTGGGCTTCTACTTCAACTAAGTTATGGATATTTATATGGGTTATTTCATTTAATTGCTATAAATTGCTATCTGAATAAGATAAAGAAAATTATACCAAGTTTCACAGTGAGTGTGGGAACCAGAACTCAAACTCAGCTATATACTCCTGGGCCACATTCTGGCCACTTGAGTCTGCTGTTCCCTAGATAATGGCAGAGCCTGGATCTGGTGAAGAGGCAGCAGCCCTCAAAAAGAAATGTACAATGAGAGTCAGAGGCCTGAGAAAAGACACTGTGAGGGTCCTCAAAGAGTGAAGAGTTGCACACTCCATTTTTTCCTCCTGAAAGTAAGTGATGACCAGGGCTCCACTTTGAAGGAGACAGCCCCAAATTCAAGACAAACTAAGCAAGGAACACAGCTATAACCAGTGGTCTGTAGAGGCGCACTGGGAATTCCAGCAACTGCTGTCACCCTCTGGTTACCTTGCCTGGGGGACCCGCCTTCAAGTCCAAAGCACCACATGGTTGGCCCAAGGTCTTGCAGCTCTACTCTACTCAGCCTCTACTCTGAGCAACTGCTGAGGTCAGGCTGCAGCCTTCACAGCAAACTCATGACTGGTCTCTTCTTAGCATCAAAGTCAGTGCTTTAATTTCAAAATTCATATTGTCAGGGTGCCTGAGATCTGGCTTAAGTCTTCTTGTTTTTCTGAGTGCAGTTAATAAGAATAACGGCAACAATAACAGGAGATGGTATTTGAACAGAACTAGCTATGTTGGCGTGATCTGCCACTGGAGAGTCTAGGAAAGGCAGTCGAAGCCACACCTCATATAGATGCTTGCTGGTTAAGTCTGCCTCTTAAGACTGCGGGGGCTGTCCCACCTGGCGATGACCTCTGTGACATGGCTCCAAGGGAGGGGGAGACTTGAATATTTATTCTCCATTTAGTCAAACAGCCATCAGCCAAAACTCCAATATCCCAGCTCTCCCCCTAAAAACAAGATCTTAGACAACTGATTTGATCTCATTCAACCTTGATTTCCTCAAGTCAAAAATGTAGTAATAATCCCTACATAGAGTTTCTGTAAAAATTAGAGGACTAAGTGCCTGGTCAAAATGGATCTGATGTTGTTATCATTAGCCATGTGATTTTCATTGAATACATATGGTTTGAGGGTTTTTTTTTTTTTTTGGTTGTTGCTCAGTGCAGTCAAATGAAAATACAATATGAAAAGTGGATCTCTTCTAAATTTCTAAAGTTGTTACTAGCTTTTATTTGGAGGATCCAGAAACAGCAAATATTTAAAATTTCTTATAGATTTTTGTTCTTTGACATTCCATTAGCATTTAACTTCAGCTATCATCTTCTGTGAGGTTAGGGTAATGTTGAATGACACATGATCCAGCCCAACCTGGCCTGTTTACTCCTCAAAAATGCCCTCCCCCACCTTTTGTGTTTGTCACCGTTCCCTGAGTCTGAGAATCGCCCACTACGATCTCCCATGGCTAGTTCTCCTAGTATTTTGAACTCAGCACCTACCATCTGAAAAGATCCTGTTTCTTTCATTTCTAACACATTCCTTTTCATTCTTACCTTTTTTTTAGTTCTTCCCTGAGAATGTCAGCTCCATGAGATCAAGGGCTTCCTCTCTCCCCTTCTTTAAATATCTTTGCTGCTTGTTGCTCATATAATCAGAGCTCAGTGAGTATCTGTGAAATGAATGAAAGATATGTCAGTGTTGGAAAGAAACTTACAATCCTAATAAAAAACTACTTTGTAGAGGGGACTATTGACACTTGTATAGGGTAGGTACTTAGGAAAAGTCAATCATGGGGCACGGTGAGCCAATGTCCATTTACTTGCTTACCAGTCCCAAGGCCTATTGTTTATTTAACTTTGGAATATATGACCAAACTACTTGTTGCACAAGTTTCTTTTCTGAATTCCCAAATTTATTATGATATTATTCATAGTATTGCTAAATACTTCCCCCCCCAAAACAATAACATATCATTATTGAAACAGTATTCAAAAAGAACACTAAAGAAATTAAAAATATTTCAAAATCCCGCTTCCCCTTGGTAATAACTTAGCATTTTGGTAAGCTTCCTTCTACAGCACATGCCTATGTAGCTATATTTTAAATTTACATTTACATATACTTACATAAAAATATTAGGACATTCAGTATTTTTGAAACATCATTTCTCTTTAAAAATATGCCAGAGAGATAGTTCTGTGTCAGTAAATATAAGTACATGCTCTTCTTTATGTATTACACCGTGCAGATGCACCATAATTTATTTATGAGAGATTATTTATGCTTTTTGCTAGGAATGGTTAGGAGGCAATTAAAAGCTTATTATCTCTTTTATTCCTAAATGTCAATCTGGCAAGGTAAATACTATCAGCCCCATTTTGTGGATGAGATAATCAGAAATCAGAGCGACAGTGACTTCCCTGATGGGAAATGGTAAGTGCGGGCTACGGATTCCAGCTGCGTCTTCAGACTCTTAAACTCAGGCTCCTTACAACACGGAGGCAAACAATAAAGCATTGTGGTCTATGAGCCCCGAGGACATGATTTGAGAGCCTATGTGAGGGAAGGGTGAGCTCTGACAAGTGGAAAGGATGTTGGGGAAGCTTCCAGTGAATTTGAAAGGTGACTACAATTTTTTTCTGGGAGGAATCATGGGCTGTGCAGACATGGGAGTCTTCTGGTTCTTAGAAAGCCACTGTTTCTTTCCTTTGTAACATTTCCTAGTCACGTGGAAAATGATAAAAAAAAAAAAGGGAAGAAAAGAAAAGGAAAGAAAGAAAGGAAAGGCTGGAGCTGGAGAAACTGTTTGATTAATAATTTTAAGTACTCTCACAAATGGCCCATGGGAAAAGTTAGATTTTAATCAGCCTGGGAGGAACTGTATTGGTTTCTAAGAGGGGAGGAGAAAAAACATTAAAAGGATTTCTGGAGGATTAAATGGGTCACAGAGTAATAAAGGGCTGGCAGAGTTCTGAGAGACACGCCAAGAATCTTCATTTTTGGTTCCCCGTAAGGCCGAAACCCAGCCCCTTCAAGGTCCTAAAGGTCAAACGTGTGTGTAATGTGCGCGCTCTCAACCTCTAAAGAACTGTGAATATTCAGCTTTGCCTCTGTTCATTGTTATGTGTCTGAAATGACATCCCTAGAAATAAGCCATAGGACTATTTTCCAAAATGAAGAACAAGATCTCCAGGGAGAAAAAAAAGAGATAATAGTTCCTGCTTCTTATCCATCCATTTTTTGCACCTACTTTGAAATACTTTCCAAAAGCTTATAGAGTCGGCGGCAGATGAATCTCAACAATCTTCTTTACCGTGTTGGGGTGTGGGGGGAGGGCTTCTATTGCCGCCTGTCCTCCTGCGTCTGTGACCCTCTGTGTTCCTCCAATAACACACTTGGCAGCCACGCGCCATTCATCAGGTACTTGACAACTGGCCTGGAAAAGATGACTCAGGCCTTAAGCCTGAAATGCCACTTCCTTTTTTCTATAGCTGACACGAACTTACCCATAAAGCCTGGACTTAAGAAGCAATTCTATGTTTATCTATCTTTATTCTGACAAAGCTAGTCTGAAACATGGGGGTTCTGTCTCTTCGGTTAATCATGATAACTTCTCAGACGCAGGATACAGTGGGAGACAGTGCCCATGGGTTGTTGCTCAGATAGCCCCTCGGAGGTGAGGTGGTGTTAACAGCACCTCAGCCTGCTTCCTCCCTGAAATACAAGCTCTCAAGTGCCAGCGTCTACCAAACAGGTGGCGGGGGACTTTGAGGAAGCCCACTCTACCGACCTGTATTGTGGAGGGTTACTGAGTCAGAATGCAGTTAGAACTGCTAAGGTAGGAAATGAGAAAAAGGCCCAGGTTTTAAAGAAATATGCAGTATGTTATCATTGGCCTGCTAAGTGGGATGAGACAATGAATAACATTGATCAACAGTGAGATCGTTACTGGCTTTAAAAGGCCCTAATCTGTAGTATCTTGGTGCGCTGAACATGAATATAACCCTGAAAATTTTTTATTAGCTCTTATTTTGAAGATATTTAATGTAATTCATTTTATATGTTTCACCATGTAAATTTATCCAGTAGGACCGCAACAACATCCTAAATCAGCCTAGAATGATGTAATATTGCATCACATTGCATAATACCATCATGCACACATCATCCCGAGTGATTGCATCATTTTCTGATGCAATGCAATACTACTGCCAGGCAGCTTCTGAAGTAAGCTGATGTCAGCAGTGCACTATAGAAAGCCCTGTTGGAAAGGTTGAGCATTGAAAATATTTCAGACTTTGTGCAAGACAGTTTAAGCTATTGTGACATAGAACTGTTATTATTTTATCCATTTAGGCACAATACAGAACAGTCATACCTCGAAAGTGCGTTAATAGTGTGGACAATTTCTGCTCTATTTGTGGGGAAGTGACATTTGCCAACCAGAAGAAAAGTATCACTTCTCAAGTGAAGGAAGCTTATCAGCTTCACTTCGGATGCAAGGTTGGTGACCAAGACAAGCCTTGGGCCCTGCATATATGCTGTACTACAGTGGTCCAATGGCAAAAGACTATCCAAGCTGTTTGCAGTCCCCGTGGTGTGGAGAGAGCCAAGCAACCACATAAAAGACTGTGACTTCTGCTTGGTTCCTCCTCTTTCCGGGTAATAACAAAGCCAAAGAAATCGAGAATAGTCTACCCAAACATTCTGTCTGCATTGAGACCAGTTACCCATGGTGAGGGACTTCCTATTCCAGAACCTCCAGCAGAATATTCTCTTGATTCATCTGATGAGGACAACAGTGAGCCGACCTGTTCTCCTGTTCCATCCGCATGCAGTGATCCAGATTTTCACTGTGGTGCATCATCAACCCCACACAGACTAACACAGGAATAACTCAATGACCTGGTTTGTGATTTGGACTTATCCAAGAATAAGGCAGAATTGCTATGATCAAGACTCCAACAATGGAATCTCCTTGAAGAAGATGTCACAATTACTTTATATCAAAAGCACCACCAGCAGTTGGAGCCTTTCTTTAGCAAGGAAAATACTCTGGTATTCTGTTCCGATATTGAGGGCCTCATGAATGCCTTAGAAATACCTCCTGATCCACAAGAATGGAGACTATTTCTAGACTCTTCGAAACTGAGTCTTAAGGCTGTGCTTTTGCACAATGGAAACCGTCCTCCATCTATTCTATTCCTGAAAAGCTGTACAAGAGACAAGCAAAAAAATCTAAGAAGTAGTCTGTGAGTTGATTTTTTTACAGCTATTAACCGTAGGCCTATTATTATTGACATGCATTTCGTGATGGAAACATCAATTTATTGCAGATTACAAAAAAAAAACTAGAGCCAAAATTAGAATTTGACTGTCATATTCGTGTTGAGCACATACAAAGTAATAGGAAATGACTAATTTTATTTCAGTAACATGACTTTTGTAAAAATTTGTTGACCAGTGTAATGCACCATATAAACAAATAAGTACAATGTAATTATTAGTGTTAAAATAATGTCTAGTATAATGTGCTGTAGAAGAGCAGACCAAGGTGGGGCTAAGAGGTGTTATTTGACCTGGATCCTGATGTATAAGTAGGAGTAATTCAAGGCAAGGAAAAGGAGAGCCAAGGCATTTTAAGTGCGAGATTGATGGGCACAAGGGAATGTTGATTGAAATTAATTTGGAAAATACACAGAGGCCAGGTTGCATAGTCAAATGAAGAAGCTTGTAAAATAACCCAGTTTGTAAAATAAGAGCCTTGGGACCAAACTTGTGTCCTAGAGCAAAATTTCTGCTAGCCATATGAAGCAAAGATTCTAGAGGAGACCAATTAGGGGATAGTCACACAACACTAGAAAAGACAATCATGAAAATCTAAGGCAGTGGACATAAATAGAATTTCTGGAGATTCATATGTAATCTTGAATATTCAAAATTATGTACACACACACACACACATACACACACACACACACACACACTGAGAACTGATTAGTGGCTGCCAGAGTTAAGGAGGGAGTCGGAGCAGGAGAGAAGTCAGTGTGGGTATAAATGGCCAACACAGGGGATGGTGATGGAAATGTCCTGTGTCTTGGCTGTCTCATGTCAGTGTCACTGATATTGCTTGTGATATGTATTACATATTTCTGCAGGATGCTCCATTGGGAGGACTCTGTGTATTATTTCTTACAGCTGTACATGGTTATATAAAAAGTATAGTAAAAATCATAAAAAATGGGTAAAAACATATGAGCAAAATTCAGTAAAGAAAATGCTAAAGTTAAAGTATTAAACTCTGCCCAATATTCACTTTTGGTTGGAAAAATAAAAAACGAGGCAAATACTGTGTTCACTTTCACCCATTACCGCCATGGATATAAAAGAAATAATAACATTTATCTCTAGGGAGGGAGTGAGGAAATCCACACTCACATGGTAATTTTCCCAGCCTTTTGGAAAATTAAATCATATAATAGCCTCTCAAATGAATAATTCAGTTGTATCTGCAACACCATTTCTAGGAAGTAAGCACATAGAAATCTAAACTGTAGTACATAGGACAGGGAGTGAAGAAAGGATAAGAGTTAAGAGTATTGAGGTCTTTTGTATCTTTTTATGGTTATACTTCCTGATCCGAAGTATAGAAAATAAATATGAGAAAGTCAAAGAGAGGTGTGATTTCTGGATTCAGCTCTAACATGCAAAGAGCTAGGAAGTCATAACTTCTGCACTTAGTTCAAGAAAAAGACTGAACAAACAGAAAATCAACAACTTTTCTTAGACCCACCTGAAAATTGAGGTCATCACCCCAGAATATGGAGAGGCAGGTGAATACAGAGAATCACAGCTGAGAGCAGCTTACTTGGAGCCAAAGCTCCTGGAACCATAATCTGCTAGAAACATCGACAGAAACACCAAGGGTAGACCAGCAGAGGAGGAGGAACTCCTGGGATCTGGTTTCTGAGGGCGTCTTGCATTTTCATGGTCTGACTTAGGAACTTTACCAGATTTTCTCAAGGAAGATCATAGAAAAATCCCCTTCTGTTTTAGGCAGAGTTAGGGAGAAACAACCACTTTGCCACATACCCAGAGCAGTGTCCATAATGAAATCTGGTGCTAGAAGGGAAGCGGCATTTTTAGAACTTCATTGGAGCTGGAGAGGAGGCCAGTCAGCCACTCATGAGCCTCCAGCATTGTCTCCCCTGAGGGGGAAAATGGAGAAATTCTTGGGAAGGTCACAGCCCAGAGGCCCAGACCTACTAAAAAGCAGACGTAATCATAAGATCACTAAAAGCAGCAGATATTTTCCAAGCACTCACTATTACTTTTACACTGGATTAGAAATGGGGGGATGCAGGATGATGAAAATAGGCATTATACCTACTCTCATAGGGTTCATCGTATTGTGGTGACATAATTAGAAAATGACACAGAATTTGAGAATCCTACATAGTTCTATTAAGTCTATATACTATTATATGAAATTCTAAAATAAAGATTATTTAGAAAATTAGGTAAATAGAAACCCAGCATTCCCTATAACATGGTATGAGAAGTGATGGTTCAGGAAAAGTATGACTTACCACGATTCTGTACCCGGATGCTCAGAGTCACAGACTCCTGGTGGTACCATCCGCTCTGGTCTCTACATCTTCGTTGTTCTTCCATCACCAGTCATGCTGATTTCCTCCCACTGGTAATCAGATGTGGGGGGAGGGGGACCCAGGCAGCAAAGGAACCAGTTCTGTCCATGGCTGCAGAGAGATGACTGCACATTGCCTTTTGCAGATGTGTTCAGGGACTTGAACGAATCACCTGTCCCTGGCATTTGCACTCCAATCCAGGCTGCATCTCACTTTCCATTTTCTTTCTGGGACTTTCTTCCCCCTGATTCCATAACCCACAAGCCCAGACTACGCACACTCAGCGTTTGGTGCCGGACAACCTGATATGAGATCCTTCAGCGCGGCCAGCCTGTCCCAGGTGAGGGTCCTACTCCGGCGACAGTGACTCGAGTCCTCCCATTTGATCAGAGTGAGCACCCAGCCAGGGCCCAGGGCCCTCCCCCCACGATATCAAGCGTGTACTGAGTGTTGATTATGTGCGCACCGCTGTTTTAAGTGCTTTCTGCCTATTACCTTGTTTAAGTCATGGAGGTGATATTATTTCCACTTTGCAGATGAGGACTCTGTGGCCCACAGAGGTGCCACCGTCTGCCCAGCGCGGCACTGTGAGCGAAGGCCTCTGGGCATAGTCTTGTATGTCCCGCTGCTTCCAAACAGAGCGCCCTGCTAAGATTCAAAATACAAGTGAGAAGTTCAGACATATTCTTTTGAGTTAAGCACCTTATCTTTCATTTACAAACACCTATTATTAGAGCCTGTAGTATAAATTAATTCAGACGAATTGGAGGAATTGCTGCTTTGAACATAAACAAGACTCTCATTCCTCATTAATTGTCTTTGTGGCTGACAAGTTGAGTCTGGGTCCTTAAACAAGTTCTGACTAGCAGGCCTTTGTTTCATATTCATATGGAACTGAGACTGGAGATGGGAAAACACTATCGCTGACAAGGAAATAGCCATTTGTAAATACATCACTGAAGAATCTTTTGATAGCTCTGTTGTGAGAGATAAACATGTACCTTGAGGACGATTTCACATTTCAAAATTACTCCAATTGAGGGAGCATGAAGGGTCAGGTGAGAGTTCAAAGGTACTTGTAAAATATGAGCTAAAGAGGGAAAATTTTAAAATGTCAGTATTATACGGTAATTGCATCTATTTAAATTTATGTCAATGTATTGAGTTCTGATGGAATATAATACTCATGGCTGCTAGATATTACTTGAGCTTACTTTAAAAAGAAATGAAATCTTCACTGTTGAAAAGGACCATTCACGTGTTTTTCCTAATTGTGTTCCATTAGTACAGAATTTTAATATTTAGAAAATTAATTCTGTTAGACGTGATGTTTAAGATAGAGAAGTGGAAAGAATCAAGCCACTTAGGACTTCGTTTTTTCAGGAGGCCATTAGCAAACCCACACATCCTTTCTGGGATGTAGTGAAGTATTGTTGGCCCCATGTTACCCCCATGGGAGAGAAGTCAGAAGATGGCATGCACCACAGAAGTCACAGAAAGCAGAACATTCAGTGATGCAGATTTTGTTATGCAGACACAATGGTTAAAAAATATTTTTAAGTTGAATTTTGGAGGGAATCCACAGAAACATCACACTTCACCAAACAAAATCTTAAAATTCATTAAATGATACATGGAACACCCAAACAAATTGAAAAATCCAACAACAAAAAAAATCCCCATTGTTTACTTTTAAAGCCTGCCCCAGGAAATGTTATGATTTGAGTAGTTACAGAACATACAACATCCCATCAGGCTACTCCTGACCTAGGAAATTTAAATTCTGGGTATGCATATATAACCATACTATTTTTTTAGTTGCTATTTATATTGTGTTAGGCACTATAGGAACTTTATATACATCATCTTACATAAACCTCTCAACAATCTACGAGTCAATTACTACTATGATTCCCAGGTTTAAAGAGGTGAAGTAAATTATCCAAAGTCAATAAGGTGCCAATTAGCTTTTATGCTATAACAAATAATTTTTCTTTACTTATTAATACTTAGAACAGGAATCACTTCTTCAGCTCCTCAGCCTGTGCGTAAGCAAAAAGGGTGGCTTTCCTGGGCGGTTCACTGGAATCTCTCTGGGCTCACTCACATGTGGCGTCACCTGCCAGGTCTCGGTCTCCTGCTCTGCAGCAGGCAAGCCCAGCCCATGCCCAAGGCCTCCTCACGGCACCGAGAACCCAGAGAGGACAGTTGCCAGTGCCCCGGTGCTTAGCGAGCTTTTGCTTCTGTCACAAAGCAAGTCAATGACAAAGCCAGATAGCGTCTAAAGAAGGAGACTCCATCTCTTCACTGGAGAAGCTGTCAAGTCACATCAACAAGGGGAGAGAAGGAATTGGGTTACTTTTTGAAATCTATCAGTCAGTTAATAAGCAACAAGGCAGGCTTTGAACATTCATGTTCAAATACTAGTCGTACAGTGCTCAACATGGACCTCTTCCTGGTTTTCATCAATACCGTCTTTGGGAATGAAACTTGTCTTCTATTTCGTAAGCCTCTGCCTTCCCCTAACCCCCATCAAGCATCAGGTCTCTCTGTGTATCCCTGTTCTGTGCATTTTTCCACCAGAGCTTTTATCACACTCCAATGAAGCATTTATCATAACAGTGTTCACTCTCAGACTAGACGAGGATTATGTCTTAATTATTATTCATACCCCTGATAAGAATGCTTGGTCCAGTCTCTGCTAGAGGGTTTGTGCTTAAAATGACTTGTGGAGAAAGTCATGATGATTTGCCATCTTGAAATCATCTACTTCAGTCTTACCTCTGACAAGGTGGCTGCCTAGATAGCGGTGCTGCCTTCTACCACCTTCAGTGCCCAAGTCCCTTGAAAACAGAATAATAGACATTTTACTTTTTTGATGTCTGAGTTTTAGACAAGTGCTCCATTTCTGTTATTTTAGGTTTCTCCTATAATATCAGCAACATTAATATTTTATACAAAATGAAAATTAGATGCACAGAGCTAGAAAGGACTTTAGAACTGAATTCACATCCAGTTTAGTAAATCAAGGATGGGTGCAGCTGAGGTCCCTCAGCTTGTCAGTGTGGTCTAAGAAGGGCACTTTCAGCACCCACAAGAGAACCATTATCAGATGTACTGCCCTTCTTCCCTGAAAGTTTACTAGTGTCTTCGTGCAACACTGCCTGGAGGACCCTATGGCTAAATTTGGAAGCATTAGTTTTTGTGTGTCTTCTTTTCAGTAACAGATGTTGTCTCCAGGATGCTCCTATGGCTGTTTCAGTTATTTTCTCTGCACCCCCCCCCAAAGTGGTGAATCCCTCCATGTCTCCCCAGACCCTTCTCCTCATCCACAATGTGCTGTCTGCGTCATCTTGGCATGCTCTGTGTGTGCACAAGAAGCAGAGCAAGACTGCAGGCACGCACAGAGCAGTGGGGAATAGGCGCAATTGACACTAGGGCAGGGTTGATGAGTCCTTAGTGAAAAACACAGGTGAGAGACTTAACATTTTCTTGAGTGTTTCCAATACCACACAAAAGTTGGTAGAGTGCTAACCCATCTATGAGCCCCAGATTAAATGGATCATATTGACGCTGACCTGTTACATACAAAGAGCTTCTGTATTCTACACTGGCCAGCTGAGGGACATTGGTCATAGGTCTGTGAGCTCCAGCTTCTTCATGTGTCTCCTATGGCCTAAGTACTACTGGGAAGAGCAGTCGGCTCTAAGCACGTAGAGCACTCAGCACCCATGGGAAGTGCGAAGCCCATGGGAGCACTCAATAAAATGAAATTCAACTACTACCATTATTATTCTTATGGGACACTTACATTGTCCCAATGCAAATCTCAATTCTTAACTTTCTGTAGCTTCTAATTTTATTTATTTTTTATTATTTTATAATATATATTTTTATTGTTATTTATGTCTTTTACATTTTGTATTCCCCTTGGGTAACCCACCACCAATTCACCCGTGATCCATCTCCGTGGTCTCTTGTGTTCTTTTCTACTCCATTTTGTGCCCTTACCCTCCTCCCCTCCCCCCGAGTGTCTCTCTCCTATTTGGTTTCCCTATAGTCCTGTTATAAGTGAAACCATTCGATATTTTTCTCTTTATTTCTGGCTTATTTCTTTTTTTAAATTAAAACTCTTTTAATTGGAAGATAAAATACAAGACATAAAAAAGAATAACCCATGTTTCTATAGCTTTTAACAAATCCAATTACTTTAATTTTTTTCCATTCAACCCTTATCCATACACATAGGTAGTGTTTTCCTAGCTGCAATCAGTATGAAGAAAATAATTTTAATATGTATTTTAATAAGTTTCACTTAATGAAACATATTTCAATCACCTGCATTTAAGAGGTTCAAGTGACCTAGAGAGGATACCAGCGTCGTCATTGGCAATCAGTTATGTAGTTTCTTATGTTACGTAATGCTTTACAGTTTTTCTTTATATGTATTTTTATTCAGTAATTTTGGAAAATTATCATAATAAGATCATAATTAATATGCATAACACTTTTGTGGTTATTATGTGCTAAGCCTATTCTAACCATTATTATCCCTGCTTGACTCTCGGGGAAGGCAAGTGCCATACCCAATCTCAGAAATTTAGTGACAAGATGAAATGAGATAAAAATTCAGATCTCCCAGCTATTGCTTGAGCCTTCTTTCTGCTTTATCAACCCCTTCCAGAATGCCACAACCAGGGGGTTCTAGTTTCTTTGCGCTATACATTTCCATTGGGCACAGGTGTACTATCATGTACTTTTCTGTTCACTTATTCACTTGCATCCTTTCATAGTTTGCTGGCCACATGTCTTGGGCATAGGCTTTTACCTAGGCAGAAGAAGTTGATGTAACCTGTAGGCATTTATTGTCCTGAATCTTCCATACAAGCCTGACCCCTGTGATTAACTCAAGAGCAGAAAAATCAAGCACGTCAGCAGGAATTCTTAGAAGAATCTTCTACTCTTCATTTTAAAGATGAATGTTCTCTCAATTGATGTTATTTCTGTAAGTACATTTTTCTTTTTCCTGGACGCATTAGTTTAAGTGTTGCCAAGTCAGGCTTCCCTTTATAGTGAGTCTTTTCCTCTGGTATTGGTAAAAACCTCTCTAGCTAGAGCACTTATCACCCTCTTTTAAAAGTTTCTAGACTGGCAGAAGGGGAAGGTCAAATATTGGATGATCTCACTCATACGTGGAATCTAAATAAACAAAATAAAGGAACCAGCAAGACTAAACCAAAGCTAACCCTTGAAATCTGAATGTAAAATTGAGCCTGCCTGGAGGGGAGCTAAAGGGGGAAAGGGCCCAGTGGACTATGAGGGAGGATTATGGTGGCTTTGTCATTAGTAACATACATCTGAAGAGGTGTGAACCTATAACCCCAAGTTATATACAGTGATATAAACCAACATTACCTCAATAAAAAACATAATTCAATTAAATGAAGTTTCTAGATAGGGATTTTAAGTAGTGATAGCAATTAATGTACAGCCAAAGATGATTGACATACCATGGCAAAAGTAATGTGGCCAATCTAGTCACTGCTTCAGTTCTTGATTCCCTTTTTTGGTCAAATTGGAGACACTTCAATAAGATGTTCTTTACTATTCTACTTGCATAATTTCTGCACTGTGATTCTATTCCTGTTTCTCAGTGTATTCATCCACCCACAACTACCTACTTTGTTAATTATCTAGTTGAAATTAAAAAAAAATCCATAAGTATTATCGCAAAGAAATTCCCATGTAAGCATCCATGCGCCCATTTTCTTATCAATATAACAGCATTAAAGTGCCATTGATGTTCTTCAGACTTTTTCTGTGTGGGTGCTTGAATTGCGTTATTCATTCACTGAACACACAAATCGAATATTAGAGTTGCTAAAATTATGGACACAATGACTAATGTCTAGAGAAATATATGCAAAATAGCATAAATTCAGAAAGGAGACATAACGTCTAAAACCGATACTAAAATACAATCAAGTAGTTGGCCTTGTCATCCCTACTTTATGATCCTTGGATATAATTTTAGAATTTACCTTTTGTTTGCAAGAGTCATGCGATCAAGAGGGACTGTATTACTAAGTTTTGTAGATTTTTAACGCTAATTAATTTGAAAGAAATACACATGGTATAACTGTTATAGCAGGAGAACATAATATATTGAAATTATACATTGTTAGGTGAGATCTCTCTTAATATTGATAATAAGCAATTATTTTATGCTTCAAACATGCGCTAGTTACTATGTGTTCTTTGTCTCTAAACTCACCAATTCTGCAATCCAAACACTTTAAATTCCATTCTAAAGTTTAGAATTTGAGATTCAGTGAATCACCATTACACTGTTCTCTGAATTGATGAAAAAAATAAGTTGTTTTCCCATCACTAACTAGTATACAGAAAACGCCACTTGTTTACTTAATAGGGCAGGATTCAGGCGCAGGCTGCCGCCATGGCTCAGAGTAACCTGGCTAGCACATGCTGCTCAGTTTGAGGGCTGCCGAGAGGGTTTTTGTGCTCTTTCAGCTTCAACAGTGACAACTGAGGAACACTGTCTAGCCAACTCTTCACCCCACAAAGTTACTGGATTGGTAGGAAGTTTAGAGGAGCTTAATTATATGGGCAGATACTTTTAACCTTTATATCAGAGACAAAAAAATGGGCAGAAGAATTTGATTGCTTTGTGCAGAGGTGGAGCAACTCCGATTGGAGCAGCCTGGCACCGAAACCATGCCCATCTCCTCCTCCTCTCCTGATTACTGACTCAAGACTTGAGATTGCAGTGGTGAGCACTTCCTTGGAGTCTGTTGTGAAAAAGCAGCCACTCCTGAAAATAAAAAATGGAGCACATCAAATGCAGGAGTGTCCCAAATTAGTCTTGAAGCTTGGAGCTGATAATGTAAATCGCCTTGGTAGGACCACCTAAAGGGAGCTTTCTTTGGAAAGTCTATTTTTAGCTCACAGCCTGAGAGCAACAAAGACCCAGCAAAAAGACTGTTCTGGCTTGACAGATGACTGAACGCATGCATCCTGAAGGGGCTTCTCTTCATTTCTCAGGCAACACACTCCTAAGGTTGAAGGTGGAGGCTCAGGGTTAAGGATGCCTGGAAAAGACTGGAAAGTCTGTCTCTGATGTACCTTTGATCCTAATTTTAAAAAAATTCCAATGGCAGATGTCTCTTTTTTAAGGGATTGGAAAGGAGTGGGGGCCTTCTTAGCTGAAGCACCATCTAAACCAAGCAAACCAGCCCACTGAAATGTATCTACATAACAGTGGCCGCTTTCTGCAAGTTTTCCTGACAGATAAGCCCTTTCCTCTTAGAATAGTTGTGCTTCTCAAGTACCTGTACCCTTCCCATTTCCACCTCTCTTCCTGCCTTCTCATGCCCTAAGGAAAGAAAGGAAGAAAGGAGATGTGAAGGGAAACAATATAGAACACCACCTCTTGCCCGGACTATTGCATTCAGCTCCCAGATGGTTTTTCTTTCACTTGTGCTGCCCGTTTTTCTGAAAATCGCTAAAGGGATATTTTCAAAACAAACTGACTGAGTCCCTTGCAAATCTATAAACTCCTCAAAAAAAGGGATCATCTTTGTTTGCTTGGCTTTAGACCCAGTGCCTGGTACACAGTAGAGGCTGAATAAATGTTTGCTTAATGGGAGTGGGCCAAAATTCTGCCATTCATTAACATGCATGACCAAGTTTTCTCCTAGTTCTAAGTGGAAGTCTGTGTGTGAATGTCTCCATCCTCCATCCCCCAAATTTCCAATGGCTGCATTATCTTGCAGTTAGTTTGTCAAACATTTTGTTCTATAAGTGTTTCCCAGCAAGGGGTTAAATTACCTAACAAGGTTTAAGACAAGTGGAAAGAGGCAACTGGAAAATCATTGAGTTCTGTGTAATAACAGCTATCTGCTAACATTTGGCCGATGCTCTAATGAACAACACATTTGTCAAAGGTATGACTTAAAAGCTGTTCTTCAAAATTGCTGATATTAGACATTTAATGACAAACACAGTAGTAATTTCACATAATTCAATACAACATTCACCAAGAACTTACTATGTGCCAAGCTTGCAAGGGATATAGTGGGGCATAGACAGAGCCAGTCCCTGTCCTCAAATTTTACATGTAACAGTGCACTTAGCTTCGTGACAGGAAAGTATTAGGTGCCATGGAAATGGATAATAGAAGGGGAGGAGAAGGAAGCTTGTGGCAGAGTCTGCTACTTTTTGGACACAAATCCAAATTCTCTTCTTCTTCCTGGGTATGCAGCTGGAAAACATTTCCCAGTCTCCCTTGGGGTTTGGCATGTCTATGTGAATGACTTCTAGCCAATGGGATGGGATAAGATGTGATATGTGTCAATTTGGGCTTTGGTCCACAAGACTCCTATAAGTACTCTTTCATGATCTTACTCTGGTCCTGTTGACTGGTATGAAGGTTACCATGGTAATCTTGGAAGCCATGTGTTGAAGTAATTGGAGACCATGTCAATCTGTGTCCTTGAATAATCCTCGTTTGGACTAGTACATGACCAAGAGATACACTTTTAGTGAATTTGATCCATTGTCTGTGTGTGTTGAAGTCTATTTGTTACAGCAGCTAGATTTACCTTAAATATTACAGGGCACTATTTAGAGTCAGAAGAGTCCAGAAAGCTTCACAAACGTTAAGTAGAATAAATGTGCAAAGAAAACTACAAATAGACATACCATAGCAAAAAATGCTGAAAGCCAAAGTCAAGGCAAAACCTAGAACACAAGAAAACAATGACTTGTTATTAGCAAGGGGACACCAGTAGGAACAGCATCTGACTCATCTGCAGAAATAACAGAATCCAGAGGAAGTAAAATAATACATTCAACGTGCTGGAGGGAAAAGTAGCAGTCAATCAATATCTTATATCTAACACAGCTATATTTCAAAAATGAAAGTGAAATATTAACAGTCTCAGATTAATGCAAAACTGAGAGAATTTGTTTCTAGCAGTCTCATCTTCAAGAAATATCTTAGGAAATTCTAACTTAAAAGCAAGTGACCCCAGATTTAATTCAAGTTCACATAAAAAACACAAAGCTCACTGGTAAAGGTAGCTATGTAATTATAAAAGAAAGTATTAATATATATTTTCTCCTGTATTCTATTAAAATATTTAAAGAGTAATTATATAAAACAATATGGATATGATGTATAATATTTACCAATAATAGTGCAAATGAGGTGGGTTGGGGCAAAGCTGTATTGGACAGAGTAGTGTCCCTAGACAGTAGCTCAAATCTACAGAAACAAACGAAGAGAACTAGAAAGGACAAATCACATTAATATAACAAAAGCTACAAATATACACCTTCTTTTTCTTGTCTCAGCATCTTTAAAAATCATAAAGCTATAAAGAGTAATAATTATAACAATATATATTGGGTTAGTTATAAATATAAATTACCACAAGAAGGAGGTAAAGCAATAGCACTATATGGGAGTATATTTCTATATATAATTATATATACTTCTATATATAATTGGAATTAAGTTAGTATAAAGCTGAAGCTGATTCTAAGTTAAGATATAGATGATATATAGGTTATACTCTAGAGTAATTCAGAAAATATCTCAAAAAATAGCTCACATCATTAACAAACTATAAGACTACATTAAAAAAATATATGTATATACTTACTGCAAAGGAAATCAGTAAGGGAGGAATATAGGAACAAAAAAATGCATGAGACACACAGGAAACAAAAAGCAAGATGGAAGTGTTAAATTCAGCTATATCCAACATTAGTAATATTAGATGTGAATGGATTGAACAACTCAATCAACTGGCAGGGATTGGTTTGGATAACCAACTAGATGTAGTCTATGAGAAATATTTTAGATTCAAAAATATAAATAGATGGAAAGTAAAAGGCGAAAGACACATCAGTCACAAAGAATGTTGGAGTGGCTATATTAATACATCAACCACAATAGATTTTTAGATGAAGTATGTTACTAAGAGACAAAGAGGGACATTTTAGAAAGACAAAAGGGTCAATTCATCAAAGATATAACAACTCTAAACATATTAGAATTTGGTGCTAACAATAGAGCATCAAAATACTTGAGCCCAAAATGGACAAAAATGAAGAGATAAAAGGGCAACTCAATAAGAGCAAATATTCAATGTTACACTTCCATAACAAATAGAACAAATAGGAGATCAATAAAGTACATGAAATACATCTATAGCATTGTTTTAAAAAAGAAAAACAGTCCATTTCACTCCTCACTGTGTCATATTTAAACTTGATACTTGAACCTAATTCATCATTTTTGGGCAGGTCTCAGTCTGGGGATGAAGTTGACACTCTGGGTGGTCAGACAGACATAAAGATTAGTGGTTCTTCAGGATATTGCATATCTGTGTTCATACCATATCAGGGTTCTGGATCCTCTGGACTCCTATTATGAGGTAATAAATTTGCAATTGTTTAAGCCATTTCAAGTACAGATTTCTTTGAAATGCTTCTAAATGGAAATGCAGGGAATTATTATTAGTGCTTTTATGAGTCAATGACTTGTTGGATTTACTCATGAATTGGAAACAGTTTTATCCTATATTATATGAAATCTGATATAAAAAAGAAATATGATATCTATATTAATTGATTATGATCAATATGGGTATGGAAAAATCCAGTTATCTTGTTGGAGTAGTGTCTAATACATCATGCTGTATTTCTGTTCTGGGAACTGTGGAAGAGATTGTTCTCAGTTTTCAAAATCATCTTCTCTTGGGTACTTTTTTTTCTTTCCTTAAACTTAATGAACACAGTATATCTTGTAGTTGATTATTCTTTCTTTTTCATCAGCATTAAGAAGTTCAACACCAAATCTACAGTCCACCTACTTCTAGCAAGAGCACATGACTTTATGGCATTGACTTGATTATAAATGATGTATGACTATATTTTATTTTCCATTGCCCTTATTTCTTTATTTTTATCCCATTGTTTATAGTTCTGTAACTTGCCTCAAGTAAATAAGAGTGAGGCAAGATGAGGTTACATAAATTTATCCTCATTTGACTTTTTGTTTTATTCTCCCTACCTCTTCCATGCTGGATGAACCCTATTATGTAACAAGGAGAGGAGAAAACAACCAACCTCATATCAGATTGCTCTGTTTACTCTGACCCAAATCCCACTTGAACTTGTCATCAGGAGCACTGTATTTGTCTCTTTCACAAAGTTGTTTCTTTGCCTAAAAAGCAAATAGTGTTACAGGTAGAACAATGTGGACAAGAAACCACATTATCTTTATTGAATTACACTGTGGTTGGTGGGACCAATTGCAGCACTGGTTCTCAACCAGGGTGATATTGTCCCAAAGGGGGAATTTGCCAATGTCTGGACAGTTTTTTGTGTCAAGACAATTCAACTTTATGGAGATATAATTTGCATGCAGTAAAATTCACATACATTCAAATATACAGGTTGATGACTTTAGACAAATGATACCTTATGAAGCTAGCACTGCCACTGAGATACAGATTATCTTCACCTCCCCAGAAAGTTCATACCCCTTTGCAGCCCATTGTGTAAATTTGTTACATGGAATTACTTTTACAAAATTTAAAGGGTAATTAACATAATACCCAATACCACACCAAACTCCATAACTTTTCGTTTAAGCTGCTCCTTCTCAGTTTCTCCTCTTTCAGTGAGTCAGAGGACGCCTTTAATTTACTTGTTTCCTTCTCCCACAAAGCCCTCTGTCATGGTTTCCAGTTTCCACTGCTGTATATAGTTCTCATGTTTCATGGAAATATCTCCTACTTGCCTTTGAAGGCATAATGCCTTTTACCATGACATTATCTCCTCAGCTTCCCTTTTATGCTCTTTAAACTTCCTCACTCCTTGACTGCTTGATTAGCCTTAAGCCATTGACTCAAAGCCCATTTAATCTGGCAGACAGTAGAAGCTTCAGGCTTCTAAATTACCTCTGCAGACCTGGTGACTGCTGCCTTTCTGGATTCTGTGACCGACAAGGCTGGTGACCGACCACATGTGGCACTGACACATGGAGGTAAGACCTGGCGTCCACCTCACGGTCATCTGGCTGGTCTCCACGCTCTTCCGGTCAGGTCAGCATCCCAATGAAGGGAGAGGGTAGGAGACTGCCTCTCGTCCATCCTCTCAGTACCTCAGGGGCTCGCACAGCTTACTGCTGAGCTTCAGATCAAACAGCGTCACGGGTCAGTCACAGGTTAAGTATAATCTGCTGCCTCCTTTAGAGTAACTTGCTGCCATGTTTAATCTGATGCAGGAGGAACATGCCCCCTGCAGAGCTGGTGAGCTCTGTGCTCTTTGGGTGACTTGGGGTGTCTTGTGTAGAGCTTCTAAGAAGAAGAGACCAAGACACACTTTTGATTTAACTGAGGGGCTGCTTTTCGGAAAAAGAAAAAAAAAAGCACCTGGTAGGGAGAGATGAAAACAGCCAGACAGGAAAGAAGAAGGGATGGAGCAGGGTTGTGGTGTTAGGATAAATCTAGCCTTGATCCATGGGGGTGATGGGAGTGTTATACGGCAGGGTGAGCGGCTTCTGAAACCCCAAAACTTGCCCATTCTAGATGGGTTCTGCCATTTGCAGCATCAAGACAAAATGGAAGTGCGGAAGACCTTCAATAGAAAGGAGATTTAGTACAATTAGTGTGCAATTGACAGAAAAGAAAAAATATAGTTAAAATAGTTTCCAATTAAGCACCCAAAGTTACCCATCCCCTCATGGGTAAATGCCCAGCCAAATAAGGTTGGCCCAAAGCAGAGCCACTGAGGCCCAATAACCTGCCACAGGTCTAAGTTACCTTCTGGGGGGACCCATAGGAAAGGGGTGGAAGGGGCAAGGCAAGTCTGGAAGGAAAAGAACAAAATCAAAATACAAGCTGAGATAAAGGCCGCCATTGTTAATCTCCCCACGGGTCTCTCACCTGCATCTCTGTCTCTTTCCGGTGTCTTCTATGTCCGCCAAGTCCAAACAAGTGCAGTTTCTTCTTCTTGGTCTCTTTCTTTTCTCCCCCCACTCTTTTCTTGCTTCTCCTGACTTCTCAGCTCCACCCTCAATTAGGGTGGGGCGGGGAACCTGGGCCACTTGCAGGAGGAGACCCTGGTGCATAAGGAGTAGCATAGGGTTGTCCTGCCTTGGGGCGGAGACAGCCTTTTGAACCCTGTAGCAGTTGTTCATTGGTGCTGAGTGGTTCTTGGGTTCAGAGAGTAGGACCTAGAACCGCAAGGTTTTGGTCAAGTTTAATTCTTCTGAGCCTGTACATCTGTGGCCCTAGCGGCAACCACCACTCACCCAAGTTTGGGGACAGGTATGTCAGCCTGATATGGAGGATCTGGGGTAGCATCCACCCCACTTACATGTTCTGACCCTGCGAGAACACAGCTCTATATAATGTGCCTGGCTAAGGCATAAGAATATTCTGGCAAAGGAACCCGGCAAAGCAGCCTGTTTGTGTGCTCGGTGTTCTCAGCCCTGAGGAGGCTGGGCTGACTGCTCATCTCATCATCTGACTTGATTGTTGCAGGCCAGCTCTCCAGAAGGGCCCTCTCTACCTTCCACCTTCCCCCCATGTGTGAATGCTGCACCAAGGTTCTCAGGGGTCTTCCTGTGACTGGCTGTTGGAAATGCCGCTGGAGGTCTAGCATCTAAGCACACTTCCAGTGAGAGGGCCATGGAGCTAGGTCATTGCTTAGAGGAAGGAAAGGCTAACCCAAATGATCTGTCTGAAATGTATTACTTCTCAGCCAGGCCTGGAAGGGCTGTGAATATGCCGCAGGAATCGAGCTGGGGCTGATCCGTTCCTTACTTTGGATTGTTTTGTGGCCTAGGCTGTAAAATGAATTGCGGGAGTCCATTTGGAATTCATTCCCCACGGTCCTTGGTGGGACGCTGAGAGAGGAAACGAGCATTTATCGGAAGACTGCTTTGTGGTAGGAGATGTGCTAAATTCGCGGTGTCTGATTCTATAGATAAGGAATCCAAGATTGAGAATGTTCAAAGAGCTAAATCTAAGCACAGACAGCTGAGAAAACTAGATTTGAGTTCATAACCAGATCCAAAGCCCTGAAATTTCTACTATAACATACAGCCTTCTATTAAAATTAAGAAAAGTTAAAAAGTAACAAAGTTTACTGTCTAAATTCTGTTCCCAGATGTCTGTTCAGTGGAGAAACTGTCTTCCCAGCAGAAATACATTTTCTGATAAGCACACACATAAGGCAGAGGTTGGCAAAGAGAATTTTTTTTTTTTGGGAAGGACCAAATAGTAAATATTTCAGGCTTTACAAACCTTATGGTCTCTTTTCCCAGCTTCTCAACTCTGCTTTTGCAGCACTAACCAGCCATATTGCAGACAAAATGTACACAAAGAGTCGTGGCTGTGTTCCAACGGAACTTGAGGACTCTGGAATTTGAATTAGATATTCAATATGTAATAATCCCCTTGAACTATTAAAACATGTAGCACCCACGTTGTAGAGGAGAGTAGACCAGAGTTCACACACACACACACACACACACACACACACACACACACACACACACACGGAGGGGAGATGAGAATGTCCTGGGGTACTTTGGACTTTACACTTGAATCTAAAGAGAAATCTTTCTCAGGCTGAATTTTTTCAAACTCCATGCATCACACAGTCATGAAATAACAGTGTTTTAGAATATGTATAGGAGATAGAAAATGTGGTAGTAGCAGCACGAGGAAAATAGTGACAAGAATGAAAAATGAGATATGCTGGACTTCTAGAACACAGTTTGTTGTATGCAGGTACATGTGTATATCAATTTGCTGAAACAATCACAGGATTCTGCAAGTGTTTGATTTAAACCAGCCTCGATTTTACTTGTGGATGTTATAGAATTAATTTTTCAGGGCAATCATTTGAAATGTCAAGGCTGAATAGAGACTCATGTTGAATTAGTGTAAGAGAAAAATAACTTTAATGGGAATCAGTTATTTTGCTGCTTGGATACTTTATTGAAGTGGACAGGATAGTATAAAAATAGAAGGAGTGACTATTACCTTATAAAAAATGTTTTATGAATGACTGAATGACATGTGTTACCTATAGTTGGGAAACCATTCTTGTATTTCATGCTCAAAAAACTGAATCAGTGATAATAACAACTAGCATTTGTGCAATATCTCATTATTTACAAAAAATCTTCCCTGTATTGTTTCTTATTTAAGTCATGCATGGCTTTACTGAGGTAGAGGTTTCACCAATTTAACAATGAAAGTTTATGAAGTTCAAGTGATTGGGCAGTGACACCTTTCATAAATTATGTTTAGGACTAGATTCAAATATATTCTGACTGTTCATCCTGTATTCTTTTTCTTGTACTTTGGTATGTTGCTATATGTTCTATGACCAAACTATTTGAGAAATGTTGGGATGAGCTGGTCTCTTTGCCTTGGAATTCTAATTGCCAAAAGGAAAACATAGGATGCAATATTTCTCAAATTCACTTGTTTCTAGAATCCCTTCGAGGAATATAGTGGTCAAGAGCTATGTTTTACATAGTCCTGGATGAGAATTAAGGATGGGCAGTGCCTAAAAGTCCAAGTTCCTGTGTCCTTGTCTATAAAATATAGTAGTAGTTTGTCCATAGGGTGGTTGTGGGAGTTCAGAGAGTTGTTGCACTTAGTGTCTGCTACTTGTTTAACTGTATACAATTTGAATTATGCATAATTGTTTTATAGCCATATATATTTTGATATATATTGTATATATCACATATCATATATGAGATATGTATACAAATCTCTCTCTCTCTCTCTCTCTCTCTCTCTCTCTCTCTCTCTCTCTCATGTATGTATCAGATGCGCACTGGTAAATCCTATCTCTTTTCAAAGATGAGAAACAATTTAGGGAAGTGGTCTGATTTTCTCAAGGTCAGGCAGCCGATAAAACTGAGAGTTGGAATGTAGGTTTAAGCCTCCCAAACTCAAGAGCACAATTTCATTTATCAGCAAAAGAAAACTGAAATCAGTGATACCTGCTTTGGCCTGAGTGGCAATGGGAAGATCCTGGTGCTTACCTAGATTTTTTTAAAGAGAGAACATCAACATCGGTGTGTTTGGTGGTATGGCTGCCTGGTGTTTTTGCTCACCTCTGTCTGAGGGATGTGTGACTCTCTTTGATAAGACTAATTTGTAACTCCACGCATGGCTTAACCGCTGATCTCAATTTAACTACACAATTTGGGAGAGTTGGAGCTGTGTGTGCCATTTTGCCAGAAAATGATTAAGACAAACTCTCCGAATATTGTGAACTTTATCGGGAAAATCAATTCCTTTAACAAGGAAGTGAATCACTATTGATTTTTCCCCCTCTCTAATTGGACTCGGAGCCCTGATAGCTTTTCATAAGTGGTGGCAGCTTGCTTCCAGCAGATGCATTTTTCTCTTTGCCCTGGAGTAGAACATGCTCTCTGAAGCCTGTGGCGCTTTTTTTCTTTCTCTATTTGTCCCTGTTCTTAAAGGTTAACAGGGAAGCTTTTAGACACTTGCTGCTCACAGTGACATGATGTTCATTAGGATTTCTTGTTGCCCTCAGGAGACAATCTCTGTTCCTGTAATATGTAGATGTGTGAGGTTGGAGAGAGGGCGGAATCCCAGAATAGTTGATGCACATGAGAAGATGCTAAGATATAACTAAGGTGCTTAGTGAAGCAGCAAACAATTCACTTGCAACCCAGGGCGCTATGTGCGTGTGGACATAATTTGCAAGCATGACAGAACCAGCAAACGTCCTGGCAAAAGGTGGACACCTATAAAAGGCCCGCAGGGTCTGGACTGTTGATTGCAGGCTGAGACCTTTGGAGTCCATGGCTTGTCTGAGCAGGTGGAGTCCATCGTGATAGGTGCTAAAAAAAATTAGGGTGCTGCCAGCTATATGAAGTTGGAACAGCTGGAGGCAAGAGTGTCCCTAAACCTCTCACCCAAAATCAGTCTTTCATCTTGGAGGTGTCTGTTTGCTCCCCTAAACCTGATTTCCCTCCTCTTCTTTTGTTTCTGTGTGTTATTATTTACATTTAATTCAAAATCTAGGCACTGATTTAATTATGGAGATATATGCTGATTTTTTTTTACGGTTTTTTTACGGTTTTACGGATTTTTTTATTTTTATTTTTTTCTAATTTTTAGGTTTTTAGGCTTTTAGATTCTTCCTCATCTATCGTATTTTATTTATTTACCTAGCTGTACAGGAAAGGGTTCACTTGGCAGTCCTGGGGCGCAACTCAGTATATTCCTAAAAAAAGACCTGGTTTCAGGAGTGGCCCCTAGTGGGCTCTTGAGAGTAAGAGTTCAGAATATCTTGGGATATTCCTCCTAATAAGAGCATTCTTGTATGCCTGAGGACTTAGGAGAGGTAATTCTAAAGCTATCCTTGTGATTTATGGTGAATGCCTGTGTTTGCATGGCTAAGGCCTTAGTACTCACTGAGTAACTGAGGTTGGTTACACACACCCACACACAGCTCTGATTTGATTCCTGGAGGGTTTTTTTTAGGTATAACAACTATAATCTTCAAGTAATAATTTTGTCTCCCCCCTCATATTTATTTATCTTAATCTTTTTTATTGTTTTGATGTAGGACTTACACTCTAGGTGGATGTAATATCAACTCTAAGGAAGTGAAAATGGGTTCTTGGGGATAAAAACCCCTTTATTGTTTTAGTGTATAAAGCACAGATAAACACCTATATTTTATCTGTGGTATTAAATTAAGTGGGGATACCTAGCTCCAAGATCTTGGTTTCTGGTATCAATCTCCCATAGAAGGAACCAGGATGCTTGAATAAATGACTGATTCTAGGGCTGAGACAAGAGAAACTTAGAGGATGAGCCTGGACCATCTTGTGGCACAAAAAGTCATGCAGTACTTGAAAAGAAAGACCCACTGTGTGATGAGGGCATCTCAAGGCTACGCAGGACCCAGCTGGGAGAACTCCCAATGACCACAGTTCAAATGATTTGAGCAACAAAATAAAGCAGCATAGGGTAATATCCAAAATATAAAATAAACATCTATGAGTATGTTGTCGTTTTTGGAGTTGACGAGTTTTGTGAGCGGTGTCCTTGGGTTCTCTCTGGGAAAGTTTTCACCAGAGCTTCCCTTCAGCGGCACTTGGCAAGTTTCTCCAGGAGACAGAGACTTTAGTGATATTTAAAGGACAGGTTTATTAGGGAAAGGGACAGGGAAGCAAAGGACGATTGCACGGACACAAGCGGGCAGGAAGAGCTGCCCCGAAAAGGACAGGTTTGCGAAGAGAGAGGCCTGCATGGTTGAGGCAGGAGGGCAGCCCTGAGGAGAGCTGCCTCTGCTGAGGGGGGTCAGTGAAGACCCGGCATGGGACAGGTCATGGGCAGGCAGGCAGGCCGCTGCCCTGCAGAGGGACAGAGTTGGTGAGAAGAGACACCTACATAGGCACAGGCAGGCAGAAAGATGGCTGCCCTGAGCTATTGCAGAGATTGCTCTGATATAGTCCTCTTTCAGTCGGGAGGGGCTTGTTCCTTCCAGGAGAGGTTTGTTTGCTGTTGATTTTGAATAACTATGTAGGATCTGAAAGGAACCCGAGATGTTACAATAGGCTCAATGTCCATAACTCTCTGCTCTTTAGGTGCAGACCATGCATAGGGACATTCCTCATGAAAATACTGCAAATATTGTAAAATTAGTTTCTGATTTATTTTACTCTTGGCACTAAGACTTACTACCAATTATATTGAAAAATCTCATTCTTTAAAAAAATTAAGTCAATTTATTGAGATGTAGTTGATATGTAATGTTGTATTAAGTATAGGTGTACAATGTGATGATTTGATAAATGTATATATTGTGAAATGATACCACTTAGGAGTAGTTCACACACTCATTACCTCTTATAGTTTTTTTTTTTGTGGTGAGAACTTTTATGATCTATTCTCCTAGCAACTTTCAAATATGCATTAGTATTGTTTATAGTAGTCTCCATGATGTTCCCATAACTTATACTTCTTGCACTGGAAGTGTGTACACTTTGGCCACCTCTGCCCCGTAACTATGTACTTGGATCTTGCATTATGTTCTGTTTCTTCTTAGTCTTCATGTAAAATGGAAGGCAAATGTAATTTGGGGTTGTGGAGGCAGCCAGGGAGTTGTGACAACACTGCTTCTTTCCAGGGGTCAAGATAAGGCAGCCTGGGAAAGACCTGGGTGCAGCTGAGTGGCAGCAAAGGACCAGATTACCAATTCATTAGAACACCAGCCCAAATACAAAATAAGCTAGCCGAATACGTATTGCCGCAGATAAAATTTATTCAAAACCCAAATCATTTACCTTTTTGGCCTCAGTCAGACACAGGGAGAATTTCATGTATAGTATCATTTTTATTATTTCATATTTTTAGATTTAAATTGCTTGCTCACAACACTTTCTGTGACACTTGGACACCAGCTGTGTTGGTTTTGTCTGTGTTTACAGAGCAGATAAAGCATGTTCTCTTTGATTTAACATAACTCTATGGCAGCAAACTCTTGCAGAGCTGAAGCAAGAAAATAAACTATTCATAAAATTGAAAAAAAATCCATGTTAAAGTCACAGGATTTTCTATGGGTTGCTTGTGGAGTGAGAGAGCGTCTGGTTACAGAGATGACAGGGGAAATGTTTCCTCTTTCAAGAAAGATCCACTTCTCTGTATGGCATGAAGCATAGAAAACCTGTTGCCTTATACTTGAAAAACATAAAACTTGTCACCATTCAATAGAGAAATTCTGAAACTGAAAAAGGCATGTAACGCTACCATTTAAAAAACTTTTTATTGAATATATGCATACAGAAAAATGTCTGTATGCATCAAAAGCGTATAATATAATCAAGTTTTCATAAAATGAACACATCCATGCAACAGGTAACTGGATTAAGAAATAGAACCCTGTCAGTACCCTGGAAACCCATCTTTTATTTTCTTCCAGGCAGTTCCCCATGTCTGGGTGAGTATTACCTCTTCTGATTCTTAGCAGCACAGATTAGTCCTGAAGGTTTTTGCACTGTCTAGAGAACAATGCCACATGCACCTTTATGTCTACTTTCTTTCACAACATTTTGCTACTCAGAGTTGTTAGTATTGTTTAAGGTGGTTGTAGATCATCTATTTCGTTGTTGTATAGTACTCCAGTTTGTAAATATATCACATTTATTAATAGTTGATTGGCATTTGGGTACTTACCAAGATTTGGGTACTTACCAGATTAGGGCTATTAAAATAAGGGCTTTTATTAATAAGAATTTTTGTAAATGTCTTCTAATATATGCATTATACTTTTCTGTTAGGATAGACCTAGGGGTGAAATTGCTAGTCATATCATAAATGCATTTATTCAGTTTTAATATATGTGACAAAGAGTTTTTCAAAATTGTTTTCTCAATACTCTACCAATGTCTGATAATTCCAGGTTATCAGACAAGAAGATCAATCTTCTTGATCTTTGTTGTTTTTAGCATGTCTGTATTCATAATGGTGTCTTGCTATGATTTTAAGTTACATCTTCTTTATTATTAATTAAATTCAGCAACTTTTCCACGTCTTCACCAACTCTTGTTATTATCTGACATTTTTATTATGGGCATCATAGTGAATGTGAAATCATATCTCATTTTGATTTTGATTTGCATTTCTCTGAGGGCTAATGATGTTGAGCTAATAATATTTTTCAATTATAAATTCATTTTATTTTATATGAATCTATTCACATTATCTATTTCATTTGAATGAGATTTAATACTATATGTCTTTTTATGTGATTTATTCATCTAAATTATTGAATTTCATTATTATCCTTTTAATAGCTTTAGAATCTATAGTTATATCCCCTCTCTTATTTCTGATATTGGTAAATTGTATCTTCTCTCTTTTATTCCTGATCAGTCTGGTTAGATATTTATCCACTTTACTGATCTCAAAGTTAGCTTTTGGTTTTACCTTGTTTATTTTGGTAGCATTCTTTTCTCTGAAATCTATTTTGATATTAATATAGCTATTCTTACTTTCAGTTAGTATTGACACCTTTTTCATTCCAATTTTCAAACATTTGTATCTGAATATTTAAAGTGTTTCTTGTAAACCACAAATCATTAGAGCATGATTTAAATTTTTTTTATTGAGCTATGATTGACATATAACATTGTATTACTTTCAATTGCACAAGTTAGAACAATAGCTTCCCTCCTAATCCAAGGTAAACATGTGGCAATGTAGACATATCAGAAATAAGCCTTTTATGTTTAAACTACTGATATTCGGGAGATTTTACTATTACAGGTTAGCCTAGTTCTTCTCTGGTGATACAAAAATGCTATTCTCCTCCTAATTACGTGCCCTGATGTTCCAAACTACTTCTTGTGCTATATGTTTTGATAATCTGGTGTAGCCAAGGAACTCCTTCTCATAATAAATTAGACATTTTTATGCACACAATACATAGAATTTACCAAGGAAAAGATTGCACCAGAGTACAACTATCAAATGTTATAACAACAAATTTGTGCTATTATTAAAATAGTTCATCTTTATTAACTATTCCATAATAACAGTTAGTAGTGGACCTGATCACTACCATCATTTCAAAATAACTATGGGTACAAAGGATATTTCCAGATGTCTGCAATCATAGTTACATCAATTATCTGTTATTTCTATTAGTGATAAGGGTTCCTGTGACAAACAGAAATAGAAATAGGCTTTGTTTTCTTTCTCTCCATAATGGAAGAAAATGTAATGGAAGAATGGAATATAATGGAAGAAAATCATGTGATTCAGAATGAAGTCAATGAAGAAAAGACATAATACTTTTCTCCAGTCAATTCAAGGGCTACCTTTAAAATAAAGAAATGAGAGAAAAATGTATAAATATCCAAAATTAGCAATTGTAGTGGGGAGATCAACACAGATAAATGGGAAATAAGTTAAAAGACTCATTGGAGACTACTATACTCAGAATTATACAATAAATTTGAGATCCTGATTGTATATGAAGATATCAGTTACTAAAACTAATCCTACTAAAGACAGAACATTTGAACAAGGTCATTATTACCAGAAAATAGACACTTGTGTCAAGAGCCATCTTACTGTAAGAGTATAGATGGTGTCAGAGGAGAATTATACTGAACTTTTAAGAAAGAAATATTTCCAATGATATTTAAATGATTTCATGGTACAACAAAGGACAGTTTCCAAATTATTTGTATAAAGGTGACATACATTATTCAAAAAGTCTGCCAAGGATAGCAAAGTAGAAGAAAAACTCCAGGCCAAACCCAGGTATAAATATCAACAGAAATGGCTCAAAGTGGAACAAAGGGATTCCAGTGTGCTTGCTGTGTTTGATGCTTCAGTAGATGTAGTGACTGAAAGGTACAGAGCCTGCCCTCAAGTAAGTCAAATTTAGGATAGGGGATAACACAGGAAAATGACTTCACTACCTAGTAGGGTAAGATAAGAACTACCATAGATGACCTATCTATTTCTATAGGAGCTCAAAGGATAGCACTTTGAAATGTTTGGTTTGGATATGTGAACATCAACTAGGAAGAACCCCTCTTTGAGGTGATAGAGGATTTTGGCTTTGTTCAAATTCCCAACTCTGGGATTTAATTATTACAAGCTGTTTATTTATTTAATTATTAAAGCTGTTTGTTTAGTTATTTATTACAAGCTTGTCTTCATATTCAGGCTCATCTTTAGAATCTGGCTACCCTGAAGAACACAAGGTCACACTGGCTTATTCCTGTTGCAACTGGTTGCTTTCCTTTTGTAAAGATAGTATCAGTCAAGCCCACAATTCTTTGGAGCGCTTCCCGTCAAGAAGCAGAGTCTGTTTCCTTATTCTTTGAATCTGGGCAGGCTTTGTGGTTTGCTCTGACTACCTGGTTGGAGAAATGGCAGTGTACCTGCTCCATGCCTAGTCTTCAAGGGGTCTTGAGGTTTCCACTCACTGTGTTAGAGCCAAGCAAACAAGTCTGAATTATCCTGTTTGAAGGTGAGAGTGTGGGAGGAGATTCAGTCATCCCAGCCACGCCAACCCCACCTCATACGTGGGAGTCAACTGAACTAAGTCTGGTGGATACCAGAGTGTCCAAAAATGTCCACTCTTTTGTTTCTGAATATCAACCACATCTTCTCTATTCAGAGTGTCTGGCACGACTTGTGTGCTAAACATGAAGTCCGTGGACGTGTGTGAGCTGTTTTCATTTAGACTGTGAGGCATGTGACAGATACCCACATGTGAGCCAAATAACCTGGTTGCTGCACTAATGACTAGTAGGGCTTAGAGCAAGGCATTTGGCTTCTAGGGCTTTTGCTCCATCACCGTGAAATGCAGGAGTACAGCAGGGTCTCAGGGCTCCATCGGGTCTGATGTGCCCTAATTACAGCACCTCCTGCTGCGTTGAATCACTTTCCAAGTTCACTGGGCACTCGAGTCAGTAGCAAGCCTCTGTTGTAACAGAAAACAATTTCTTTATTCAAATTTATATTATTTAGTTTTAATTATGATAGTTACTCATCTGCCAGTAATTCACAAGTATTAGGAAGCAGAATATTCAGATGTGAAAAAATCATTTTCATAATTCTGATCCAAATGATGTTAACACTAACAATTCATCCTTACTTCTAGTCAGAAGTATATTCAAAAAATTGGATTAAAAGCTACACATTTTCCTACCAAATGACGTTCCATGTCAGGCACAGGTGTATATGCTGAGTGGCGCCCTGTATCCCAAACCACCTGCCTGTGATTTCACATCTGGACTATTGCCACATCTCACTCTTATCAATAATGCAGTGACAAAAAGAACAGAATTCCCTCAATTTGAGAAATAAATACTTGAAAATCAGAGCACCAAGCAGAACTTTAGTGAGGGTGTTGTCCAAATGATGGAAAGTAAATCTGTATATTTATATGCTTTATTTTGCAGTCGTGTGTTTGTCCCAGTTTCCTAACTTCATGCCTGAAGTGGGATACTGAAAAATTCTAAATACAATGAGTGTCTGGACCCCCTACTGAATCTAATTAAAGTGAGGGTCTCCAGGGCAATCTTTAGATGCATAGCTAGCAAAAGCTTGCAAAGATAACATTTGTTTGGTATATTTGTTTATTGACCTAATTAGAAAAGTGCAAGAGAACAAACCACTTTTAAAACCTTTTCCCCAGTAGCTGAGGATGATGAGAGGTCCCCAAACTCTAAAACACATACTGAGATCGATAAAATGAGCATCTAGAGAAATAACCTCCTGTTTCATTTCCAGAAAGGCAGTAGAATTTCATTTTAGCCACAAAGGAAGATTTAGAAATCCTTCAGCAATGATGTAAGCAGGAGCGACCCCTGAGGAGAAACCACAAAAACACAACGTACAGACTAATGAACACATTTGCTTCCAAGAGTCCCTTCCGTACTCTGCCTTCTTTCATTAATTTTTCTCAACTCCCCACCCTCCCCAGATTTTGTCCCACCTCACATATAAGCATGTTCAAGTTTTTAATACCTTGAGTCAGGTATAGCTTAAAATGTATACATTCATCTCTCTTGTTGCCTGTCTAGACCTATGTGTTATTTGGTGCTGATTGCGTGGGCATAATAATACTTGGAACTGTTTACTACACATCAAGCATTGTCCTGAATGATTTGCATATGGGGCAGGTTAATTAGATTATTCTTCCTTTCCTTTGTTGGTTATCAGTGGGCGACCAGCATTTGTGTTTCTCCATCCCAGGGATCTTTGTAGGACAGAAAGCACATGTTGTAATATAACTAGCTCTTCCTAATGACTATGATAAATTTGTGCTTGGAGTCCTGGATGGTGAGTTACAGAGTGGAGTGATTGTGAGTTCAGGAAAAGGATGAGGGAGAATGAGATCCTATTTCCCTAGTCTGCAACATTGAAGTTAACTTAGAGTCCAAGTCCTGGGAATGTGGGATATTTAGTTTTAAAGCCAGGAAAGTCCCAGAATACTTGGATGATTGGTTACCCCAGATGGGGTGACTGACCGAGGCCTCAGAGAGGGCAAGACCTTTACTAGGAGAGGCTGCAGTATTTACTTGGAGGAGACTTTGGGTAGAGGAACTTCTATACTTTCAGTTTCTCTTGTCCCAAGTTCAACCAGAGAGATTGAATCTGAAAATGTCATTGAGTCTGTGACGATGGGCAACTTGTTAGGAACAGTGTGAAGAGTAGATGCTTCCCCGCTGTCGTGGTGTCACCAAATGTTGAGCTCCTGTGTCAGGTGCAGCGATGAAGTGGGGATACAAGGGTGGCTAACAAGTCCCTGCCCTTGGCAGACATAAGAAGACAAAAAAAAGTTTACTATGTGCTATGGCCAAAGCTGCAGCAGAGAAAACAGGAAAGCACGTGGGGTGTAATCATACACAGAAGAGGGGCTTGGAAGTCACCTCAGATATGATGACGCCATCGGGCAGATGGAGCCACTGCTCTGAGAGTATGTGAGAAGGAATAGAGGAAGACAGGTGCCTTCAACACTTCCTCAGGGAGCTTGTAACTCAGTGGATTTAGGCTTCACGTGCAGTGACAACTGAGAGCAAGTTCGAGGCAGCAGAGGGGGTGGAAGTTGACATAGCAAATGAAAATGAAAGTCCTCAGAAGCCAGAGACAGAACATGGGAATGAGGTGGAATAAATGTGTCTCCAGAAGGGAAGTTTTGAATCCAGGAGTCATGATGAACAGAAAGAGAGTGGAAAGTACAATGAAAAAAAAAAACCAACTATTGAACAAGTGAAACTAAGTTGAATGGACAGATTTCACATTATATAGCAACCCCCCTTCTCTGGAGGTGAAGTGGACAAGAAAAACAAGTTCTGTGACTCATGACAACGGGGTTGACTCAATTATTTCCCATCAACAGCATCAGTGGGACAGCTATGTTGAGGGTACTTAACTTTTGTTTCAAAATTTAGGCACCATCTCCCTCCTCCCTCACCAGATTTGTTTCCTGAGATTTTGCTCTAAAGAGGGCGCCTCTTGTCTTACTCCCTTGCTTCACTCAGAACCACCTTTCTTTGTTACATTTTGTAGATTTTAACCGGCTTTGTGGTGATTTCAGTGGGATGCTTGAAACCTGCTACAGATGACTTCAGCTTCCACATTGGACAAGGACTGCATGGTCTGGCGAGGGCCAAATAGCTTCTGGTCGTGATCGGTGCCCAGCATGGAGCCTGTCCCCAGGCAGTCACATTGGCCATCTCAGGAGTGAACCGGGCCAGGTGGGGCGCCTTGAACTCTGATGAATGGGAAGGTGTGGGGTTTGCATGAATCCCTTTAAAAACACTGGTCATGCTTCTCAATGTGTTTAATAAAGCGGGCAGGACTGCCTCAGCCAGAGGAGAGAGCTCTTCATAGACAAGCCTACGCTCAGGAGTGCATTTCTTCCTCGGAGTCACTGGCTGAGATGGGCTTCCTGCAGGGCCGTTCTCTGGATCTGAGAGGGCCTAACAGTGGTGTCAGGAGAGCTCTCCCTCTAATAATAAGCTACTTTAATGATGTTAGAGTAGTTCAAAAAAGTATGCTAAGATTCCCAGAACTGAACCATATAAAAACTCTTAGAACTGTACCCATTTCTTCCTTTTCTTGAAATTCTCTCAAAGGCAAACCAATCCACAGTGCTTATGTATAATGTGTAGGCGTACAAGCGTAAAACTACATCACCAGACTTGGGAAGTGCTCATGTAACTGCCCTGGGCAGAGTGAGTCTAGTCACTGAGCTCATGCCTCTGAGAGGCCCTTTGCATAGCTGAGGTGGTTATGCAGTCTCTCTGTCTCCCACATTAGCCTGTGGGTCCCCCCGGGGCAGCAGCAGGGTGAATGTGCTTAATTGAGATGGTGATACATGTGGTGATAGGTATTTCTTATGCTGTCTTATTTAACTTACTCCATTCAAATACCCTAAGAGTATTATCCTTCACCACTTTCCAGATCAGCATTCTCAGAGAGCTTGATGAAGATGAGAACAGAACAGGAATTCTGACTGTTTCCCTGCAAGACCCCACCTCCTTCCACATACCCAAGAGCCTGTTTTTGTTGGCCATGCCAAGCTTCATAAGGGATTGGTGGGGAGTTGAATCGCCTTGTACCTGAATTTCAAAGAGAGGTAGGTGGATAATGAGAAGGCAGGCGTTGAGATAGGAGGTTTGATAGTAGAGAAGGCAGAGGAGCTGGAAATGGAGTAGAATAGGGAATCATGGGAAATTGAATTTAGAAACCCCAGTCTGAGTGGTTGTGCAATTTTCTGTAACAACACTCCACAAACAATATGTGGATATTGATAGGGGGACCAGGGTTGTGTTGCCAGAAGCCACCAGAGAGCAGGGAGCTGATGACATATGTAAGATGGTGCCTGAGGTCTAATTTTTTCTATATAATTAAACTTTGTTTTAATGGGTCTCAAAACTTTCTGCCAGATTTTTGGTCCATTTTTTTCAATGAAAAAGTGCTGTTTTTAAAAACTGATAGCTTAAAACTCTCCCTAATTCCTAATGGTCTGCAAAACACTTTGCTTTACTTCTGAAGTTTTATGATGCATTGTAATCATCGGGTGAGGTCTAATCTTGATAGGGAAGGCAGAAAGGTCTTGAAGGAGGGAGAGAGTTAAGAGTTCTAAAAATAATTAGTGCAGTGAGTTCAGGAGCTCCTGGAACCTTGTGAACTGGGTGATCGTCAGATACCTGAGCTGTCATCATTCAAGATTTTAAGATTGAGTTGAGGTAATGGAAAGATCCTGAAGGAGAGATCGAGAGAAGAGGGGCCTTGAAGTTGATTCACTCAGAAACTGAAAAGTCAGGTTCTCGCACGTGACATCCAGATGGACCCTCAGGTCACCCAGGGTGATAACACACTTATGGAAGGAAAACGGGGCCTGTGAAACAAATGACAGCCTCTTCCATGGACAAGTAGAATTAGAAGTTTGTTTAGAACAAGAGGGACAGAGTTAAATCATCCGACTATCTAAAAACAAGAGGAAAAGATATTTTATATAAGAATGGCATTGGAGCGTAAGGTGATAGTCATAACAATGTCAGGTAAGAGAAGAGATGATGAGGGTTTGAACTAAAGTAGGAGGAAGTAGAGAGGAAAAGAAAGAACACACTCAGAAGGAACACACATAGTACTAGAGCCTGACTGATTGTGGGGGGAAGCAAAGAGGATGTGAAATGGAAAGAAAGTGTTGGCATTTTCTGAAGTTAGGAACACTGGAGGAGGAGCAGGTTGGATTCAACGTATCATTGAGGGTTTGGTGAGAAAACAAGAACCACAGCAAGCATAACAGGAAGAAGGCATTTCATAGATGAATTAGACACTTACATGAATCTGACTGGCCTGAGTGTCAGTCTAGAAACGGGTGGTGAGATGAGACAGGCGAGCACCAAGTCAGCATGAAGCACTAGCACATATGAACTAGAGATGGCTGGGAATTTTGAGAAACCACGTGCTGTACAGTTTGTGGAAGTCTGTCTCTGTGGAGAAAGCCACTCTGTGGAAGCATCACCTCTGTGGGTCTGAAGTCCAGGACTTGTGGTGGACTTGGGGGTAGTGCTGGCCTTTAAGACTAATTTTGGGGGCCTCTCTGGTGGCACAAGGGGTTAAGTCTCAGCATTGTGAATTTATCAGCAGCCACTACAGCATGAGTTCGATTCCCAGCCAGGGAGCTTCCCACATGGCGCAGCAGACCTCTCCTATCTTGCCTGCCGCTCTCCTCAGCAGTATATTTCAGTCAATCCACCTGTTCTGCTCCCCACTCTGTCTCTGGTGAATCTGCTCCCCCGCCACACACCTCTGGCCTACACCCCAGTTCTTATACGCATAAATAAATAAATCTTGAAAAAAAAAGACTAGCTTTGGGAAGACAAATGGGGTAGGTGTAGAGCAAGAAAAAACTGGTTCTTCTGCATTTGTTCATCCCCTTGTCTCACCACCACCACCTTCTCAGAGTGGTGCCCTCAGCTCTGGACCATTAGGTTCATGTGCCTGGAGCTTAGGAAAGAAATCTGCCTAGAAAAATTGGTGTGGAAGGAGAGCAAATTGATCAAAGACAAATCATGAAAGGGAGAGAGAGAGGAAGCTGAGGGTGGGCCAAAGGAGTCTGAGCATAGACGGAGGTGGGGGGGTCACCTTGGCATAGCACCCCAGAAGCCAGCAAGAGCGCTTCCAGGAGAGCAGGTGCAGCAGGGCCTGTCACAGGTGCGCAAGCGTCTGAAAGGAAGTAGCTAGCCAGGTCGTACCTCTGCCTGTGGCTAGTTGGACTCTGGAGATGGCCAGGTGTTCTCAGCAGATCGCTTCCAGAATCCAATATGCAGCATAACCTTGCTAAGAAGGGGCAGCAATTTGGGGTGAATTTCACTTGGCTCAGATTCTGATGAAAAAGCGTATGAAAAAATGGTCTGATCTTTTCCTTTCTGATGAGTCTGTCATTGCTGTTTGCTATCCCCAACTTCCTTGAGAAAGTCTCTGAACCATGATTCTGAGTTTAGCTAAATTAAATCTACATGTACATACTCATACACACACACACACACACACACACACACGTATAAATGGGAAGCATGTGATTTCTTTATACTCGTAATATTCCTCTGCTTCACTATGCCATTACGATCATTTGGTTCTAAAATAAGAAAGTTTAAGTATCTGTTTGAATGGTTTTCATAGACTTTGAGAATCTCATTTAGGGTATATTTTAAAATGCACTCAATCATGTAATTGCCTCCACAAGTTACTGCTTTTTCTGCTTGATTCCAAGTTGAACTTTTGTGCTCCTATATATGTTCTTCCATACTTAAAAAAATCACTTTCAGGCACTGTAATTCAGTTTATTTAGTTGTTTAGAAATATTATAAATGGAAAATACCTTAAAATAAAATAAACCAAATAAGAAGCATCTCATGCTACAAATAACTCTTCTAGATTTCATCTAAGAAAATGACAGATCTGTTCTAAACCTCTAGCAGAGTTTCTTAATCTAAAACTACACTCTTTGATATAGGATCTTTACTCCTCTGCCTTTTGTATCAGGACCTTTATGCCTCACTGGTGATTTGGAAATTTCCTCTAATATATTCACAATACCAGATATAGTCCCAGAAATACAGTACATTCTTATGTGTTAGCTCTTCTACATATGGTCATGCGTATTTATTTATTTCATGTATTCAAATGGGTGGTTAGATTGTCCCTCCATATTTTAAAAAAGATATATTTCTAGTGAAAGTATTAACTTTATTAAAATTTTATATTTGATTTGGAAAAATTATTTTAAAAACATACCTATGTACCTACTATTTGGAATTTGAGTATCTAACATTTTGTTACATTTTGCATATTTAAAAATATAAGCCATAAGACATAGTTGATAAAAGTCCTCCATGTCAGCCCTGTGCCCCATATCTGATAAGCCTATCACATACCAAATGCCTGTGACAAACTATTCTGTGACTGGACTATCAGTTTTGCTCCACTTATCTAGATCCACTTAATTACTCCTATATCAGTGCCATCATCTTTTAATTACTATAATTTAATTGTAAATTTTGATGTTGTGATATTCTCCATTTTGTTAAATTTTTTTAGCATCAAATTGCTTTCATGAGTACTTCTTTCTTATGAATCTTAGAATCAGTCATATTGAAAAATACATGAACACGCAGAGAAATGACATCTTAGCCATACTGAGTTATTTCATTCATGAACACAGCATACTCTCCACTTAGGCATGTATCTTATTTTATCCTTTATCTCCTACAATAACACTGGACAATTTCTACATGAAGGTCATGTTTACTTTTATTCGATATGTTCCAAAGTGTGCTTCTGTTCTTATTATGAATGGGAGCTTTAAAAATTTATATTTGGTTCTTTTTGCTGATAGCGGTGCTATTATTATTTTTGCAAATCCATTTGCACATAAAAACTCACTGATCGGCTATCACACTATGCAGACAAATACAATACATGTTCATCTGGTCTGCCTTTTTTAAATTTTATTTCGTTTTAATTTTTTATTATTTATTTATTTTATTGGAATTTATATCTTTCACATTATTGTGTATTCCCCTTGGGTAACTCACCGCCGATTCACCCGTGACCCATGTGCCTTTTTCTTTCTAATCCTCTGCCCTCCCACTGCCCCTCCTCACTGGCCGCATGTTAATGAAATCGGTAGTGTCCTTCTGGACTGTTTCGGACTGTTTTCTAATCTTTAAGTATAGTGCCTCTCGTGTCCACGCGTCTGATGACTGTTGCTCCTGTCCGGTACCACTTACATCCGTGGGCTCATTTCATCAGAACTCCTCCTCTGCTCCGGTCTCTTTTAGCCTTCAGCTCCGGGACACATTTCTACTGCGAGTTTCTGAGTAATTGCCCCGATAGCTTTTGTGGATCGTGGGTTCTGGATATGTCTTTGCATCAGTTCCTTATTTTGTGTTTCTACATCACAAAGGTATTGAAAATTTGGGTGACTGTTGGTCCAGAGACAGCTTTCTGGAGCCTTGCTCTGCTTCTGCGCATGCCCAGGAGCCTCGCCACGCCCTGGGTGTTCTCTGGGCTGACCGCCCGAGCTGCTACGGTTTGGGACATTCTGCCCTGGTTCCTAGATTTATTTATGCAGGGAGCCCAGGTAATCACGGCTTTGACTGTCATATCCCTCTTGCTCCCTGGAGAACTTTTTTTTTTTTATTATTTTTAAAATCCAAACCCAGACTGTAAGGCCTATAACTTGTTGGTCACTCTCGCAGACCACACAATTATAGTTTTTCTTACGAGGCAAGGGCTTTCCTTCTAACTCTTTAACGTTAGCGAAATGCCTTATCTTGATTTGATTATACTTCCAACATTGAATTTTTAAAATACATTTCATCTGCATGTGTGTGTGTGTGTGTGTGTGTGTGTGTGTGTGTGTGTGTGCGCGCGCGGGTTATTTTGGAGAAAGATTCTCATGGAATAACAGTTTCATTCAGAGAAAAAAATAATCTAGATCCAAGGGAAAAAGTTCAATGGCAGAAACAACAGGTACTTCATGAAAGTGTTGCTGTATTTCTCCTTGGGTGGAGGTGGGGCAGCAAAAGAAAGACCAGGATATTTAAAGACTTGATGCATAATTTATGTGCAGGGCTATTTTTGCAGGCTGTTGTAATAGCAAAGGAGATGGGAAGGCATCAGCAAAAATCAAACAAAAGTGGAGCTTTGATTAATCTTAAAATAAGTCCCCAAGATATAAACCCCATGAATTCTATGTTTCTTCCTCAATAATTATGGAAAAGTGTGACTTTTTAAAAACCTCTCAGAATTGGTGACAAGAATCAGGCAAAAGCCCATTTCCCCTTCAGATGAGGTCATTGTAAATGTCAACATTCTCTCTGGTCTCAGTACCCGCAGCGTGGACCTAAAACAGCTTGAAGCAGAAATCGGAGTGCTTTTCTCCAAGAGCCCAGATTTGACCAGTGGTATTTGCTTATTACAAACAGTCCTACATAGAATTTTTTGGTGACTCATAAAAAAAATATTCAAAAAGGTTGAAAAAATAGTCAACAGTTTTGCTCTTGAAATGCAACAAATGGGTTACAACTGGGTTCGCCAGCCACAAGCACCTGAGGGTGCTGGCCGGGCATGGAGCTGCCTTGGGCTCTGGACGCTCAGGGTGGACAGCTTCTCCGCGCTTAACTGTGCGGGGACGAGCGTCTCTGTGGTAACATGATTCTGGGGAGTTGTACGTTCTGTGAAGATGTTAAAATCGCGTAAATGATTGACAGTTGCTTAGCTGAAGAGAACTGACTGGATGTGCAGACTGAGAAGCCGCTGGCTGGACTGCCGCAGTATGAGAAGGGAGGTGGGACTAGGAAGAATTCTGGTCGGAGGAAACAAGTGCGAAGACTGGGAGATGAGGATAAGCCTAGGCCCTGAGAGCAGAACAGCGCCTCTGGAGCGTGAGGGAGGATGAGGCAGGTAGTAGGAAATCAGGTCAGGGTGGACAAGTGTGTACTTGTCAAAATAAGACATGTGTGTGCATATATGGATTGTAGGGGTACAGTGTGGTGTTTACTAAATAACTCAGGGGAGACCAGTGGGTATTTAAAAGACCTTACATATGATTCCTTTAAATAGTAATGTCCCTTATGCAACTAGAGGTGAGAAAGAGAATTGACTATGTATTTGTCTATTTCATTATAATTTCTTGTTTGATTTTCCAAGTCACCTTTATTTTTAGGGTATGGTATTGAGATTTGAGGAGGTTAAAGGATTGCTAGGGTCAGAAAGGGCTGTGTGATCGGGCGCTGGCCGGTGTCCCTCCTCAAGGCCAGGGAATAGCTTCTCCTGCAGCTGATCAGACATAGCTGAGCCGTTCCTCTGCACATAAAGGAAAGGAAGCCAGTCTTAGGAAGCCTGAAGTGCACCAACTTGTCTGACATGATGTTTGCAAGAGCCTCACATTCCCAGTTCAAGGTGTCCTTACAACAGGATCATTTCAAGAAGATGAAAATATGGCTCTAGCGGTTGTCCAAACAAGTAATGATGTGCCAATACTGGGCTAAGGACAAAGAAAATGTGTCTCTAAAAATTTGGTCATCAAAAAATAAGCACTTGATGTTAGCAGAAATGAACCCGTATTGTTTAAGAAGAGTGTAGAAAGCATTTTAACAATCCATTCGAACAGTTATAAAAGTGATTAGTCGTTTGAACTAAGGATTTTGTTCCTGGGAACCTAAAATAACATTTAAAATTGTAAGACAGTTATACATGGGTGTATCATTTATGGCATTACTTATAATGGATGAAACTAAAACAATATTGAATATCCTCAAACAAGAGCAAATGGTAGATTACTCCAGAAACAGGCTCTTGATGAATTATTGTGCTGACATTTAAATTAATCCTTATGAAGATGATAGAACATCATGAAACTTGCCTAAAATGTAACATTTAAGTGAATGAAGCAGAATAGGAAAGAATGAGCTGACTTTCATAGCAGTCTAAAGATTGTATTAGCACAGTTAGGACTAAAAATGAACAAAGAAAACATTAAAACAGGTAGTCTGTACTTGTGTTGCCATTTTGAGAAATTTCTTTGGTTATTTAGTCATCTATTTTATTTTTATAATAAATAAAACACATTCCAGCAAGCAGCTTATTTGGAGACCTGCATTCATCTTGGATGTTGCAATGGCATCAGCCCTTTCCAGTCCTGACACTCTGGGGCTGTAGAGACAGGCCTCTGCGCTCACGTCCCCTGGCTCTTGTTGGAGGTCAGGAGACAGGAGGGAGAGAGCAGAGGGCAGGGTCTTATACCCCCATCTCTCTGTGACTGGGCTCCTGTGGGTGGTCCTCCCTGCAGACCTGCTCTGTCTTCAGGTCTGGAACTGCATCCCCATGCCAGAAAGGTGATGGCGCCGGCTTCTCAAGTCCTGAGATTCTGCATCCTTCTTGCATTCGTGCTGCTGCAGTGCCACCTAATTGGGGTTTTAAACTCCCCTCAATTTACTTCATTTTGAGGGTGCTTTGTGTTTCATGTTGCAATCCACGCTGGCACATCTAATTCACTCCCACTTTAGCAGCAAGTTTCATATACAGTGGGATGGAAAGATGAAACCAGACCCTAAATGGTGGTAAGTTGTAGGAAGTGGACTTGGGAGAAGAAAAAGGACAACTTTCACAGCACCCATTGCTGCCTTATTTGAAATATGATGGATCTATTTTACTTATATACAGTAAATTATAGACTTATAATAAACTTAATTTAAATAGCAAAAAGACTTCACCCCCAAAATTCCTCAAAAATCCTATTCAAATTCTAATTGATAGATCTGAAATTTCTCAACCAGAATCTAGTTACTGAGGAAGAACTTACATATAATAGCTTATTTCATGTTAGGTTTATATAGAGCAGTGAGTTTTTGTCTATAGTCACACAACCCTAAACTCACCTGATTTCATTAAGATATGTCTTTTGAAGCATTTATTGGTGTTTTAGGACATAATGGGACTAACTTTGTAATTGTAGAAATTTATCAAAAATTCCACAATTAGGCTGGGTGAATGGGATTCTTGAATGTCAAGATTAAAAGTTTAGTGTGTTATGTATCAGCTTCCTTAAGCTATCGGTTATAATAATACTTTCAGTTTCTGAACTTTTAAAATAGCATATTCCATTGTAGCATGATATCTGAGATTTAAAGTTATTTTTATGCTGTGCCAGTACTTAATTGGTGGGTTTCAGTTCTCCATGTGGAAATTTCATTTTGTCTCAGCACTTTGGAATTGGAAGTTTTGCTGCTACAAAATATAGAACTTCCTTTGGGAGTTGGGACCATTATAATAAAACCAAGTGGGACAGAAGTTCAAGTTATTTTCCAAAAAAACCAAAGCATACACGAAGATGTTTTTTCACTTCCAGAATGGAACTCCCATGAAATCAATGTGTAAAATCCAGCCTTTCAATTAGTAAGTTTTCTATTGAGGACAAATTTATGATTAAAAAAGTTGCATAATACAATACATTTGAGATAATTCATTCTCAATTTTGTCTTCCATGTTTCCTAAGACAAAGATGTATGTTTCTTCTGGTGGAAAACCATAGGAAGACATAATATCCCACTGGGGTATAAATCCGGGTCCCAGGAGGCAGTACTCAGGTGCACAAGGACATAAAACAAGATTTAAGAGCACATATTTATTCCTTGGGTTTAACAAGCATGTACATAATTTTGGCCTTGGACATATCAAGGCAGAGACATTTGTTCTTGGAAGGTTCAACATCTAGATGAAGTGACAAGTTACATCCAGAAGAACAGGATTAGAAGCCCAAGGAAGGCAGAAACCCAGTGTATTTCTGATCGCTCAGATTGACTTAAAGTAGTTTTATTATGAGATTATTGTCATATATATAAACAAATATATTTCAAGTTTTGTATAGGCCTTAAAATTATGGTTTTGCTCACATAAAAACCAAGTGAAATTTGCAAATTAAAGAAAAAATAAACTGCAAATTAAATAAAAGGTATACCACAAATGAAAATGTGTGAATTTGACAACAGTAATTTGAGGTGATAGGAAAAATGGCTTGTAGAAGCCACAGAATGGACTTGGGCCACCTTGATGTGGATATTTTGTCCAGGTTAGGATTCATTCATACTGATGTGCTGAGTGATGACCCACTTCACTTCTCATGCAACGTCTACTGTTTGCCATCTCACTATTTGCCTTCATGTAGCTTGAAGGCGTTTTTTCTTTTTTTTGAGATAATATTGGTTTACATTGTTATCGGTATTTTGGAAGTAAAGGATCCCCCAGTCCTTAAGGTGTAGTTACTGTAGTGCCCCTGCCACCGAAGTTACCCAGAGTCTATCACCATAGTCATTATGCTGCCTCCCCACTTTGTTCTTGTTGCTCCCTCTCCCCTTTCCCTTCTTTGTGCTTCAGTTCTGTAGTCAGCTTTCAAGGGTTAGTTTTTATTTGTCTTTATCTGACTCCTTGCTTGGCTTCTCCATATTCCATATATAAGTGACACCATCCAATACTCATCTTTCTCCTCTGACTTATTTCACTTAGCATTATCCCACCCAGCTCCATTAGTGTTGCCGCAAATGGCATGAGTTTATTATTTTTGATCACTCAGTAATATTCCACCATGTATATATACTACATCTTTTAAATCCATTCTTCTGTTTTTGGGTACTCACTTTGTTTCCATAGCTTGGTTATTGTAAATAGTACTGCTATAAATGTTGGAATACCAATACACAATTAGCGTTTTCATATTCTTCAGGTAGACACCTAGCACCTTTAAGAATGAGGTATGCCTCTCTCATTTCTTTGACAGATCACTGTGAAGATAGTGCTCAGGCATCAATGTAGGCACTGGAATTGGTGTGGATAATTAGAGCAGACATGATCCATATATAAAGCACTTAATATTTACAAATGCTTATAAAACATAACTGAAAATATCATTGAGGTATTTGAGGCTGAGTGTATTATCACAGTCCTCTTCAGGAATCCATGAGACCCCTGTTTAAGAAAACTAAACATAATATCATGATATAACTCTCAGTAAAGTAAGCAGTGAGAATGGTCAGTGTGATTAGGAAGTAAACATCTTCTGGCTAGAATGTTGGAAATATGCTAAGAATTTGATCCCTAAATACTTTTTGAACTATATTACCAAAGAAGGCTCACAGGTGGCTTTAAGCAGGACAAGTGTCCCTTTTCAGTTTCCCCAATGAATTCCATTATGTTCTGAAATACTGCCCTGCAATCACTACCTTATTTGTGGATGGAAACTCTGCAGCTCCTCAGAGTTGCACGGAGTTTGCAAGCCTTCGCTTTTTCTAATTCCTCACCAGCAGAAGTTAGGTTGCTATTTCCATTAGACCTCAGCAGGTCTTTGAGGCCACAGGTTAAAACTCATTAAGGTTCTGGGAACACAATGCTTAGTTTCTTGTTTTTTTAATTGCCACTTTCAACTTCCTTATTGCCAGTTATCTGGAGTCCACATTTTATTTCCAGAATGCTCCTTTGAGTCACCTGTTTTCTAAACACTGAGACATCCCTGAGCAAAAAAATGCTATCAATGTAAAGAACAAGCAAATAGAACCTGATGAATGGTTTGTGCAGCCTATCACAAAAAAATCTACTGTGCCTAATGGTACTTCCTTGAAATAATTATAGCATCCAGGGCCTCCCTGGTGGCGCAGCGGTTAAGCGCTGCGCTGTGGAGCTGTCGGCAGCGGCGACACGAGTTCAACGCCAGGCCAGGGAGAATCCCACGTGGCGCGGCAGACCTCTCCTGCCTTGCCCGCTGCTCCCCTCAGCAGTGTATTTCTGATCTGCCTGTTCTGCTCCCCACTCTGTCTCTGGTGAACCCTCTCACCGCCCCACGCCTCTGGCCTGTACCCCAGCTTGTATGTATAAATAAAAAATAATAATAATAAAAAAAAATTATAGCATCTGACTGATAGAAACTTCAAGGCATTCTAGAATGAACCTGCAGCTAACTTCTTGTGTGTTCTATATCTTGGTACCGGGATATGTATTTGGTTATATATGTATATTTATATATTTATAAAAAACTGATACAGACCACATAGGTGGTAAACCTTCAATAAATTGAGAAAATGAACTCTTGACAAGAGTTTTGATGGTTGGTGATTTGCATTCTGCACATCCATTTCTATTTCATAACTTGCTCACCCTTTCAGGAAAAGCAGAACAGAAACAGGAGGCAACATTTCAGTGCAGTGAATGGAAACAGGGTATATTATAAAAATGCTCTGGGAAATATTGAAGCAAAATGGAAAATCATATTGCACACCAACATTTAGATGATGATTTAACCCACATGAACATTACCACACATACATACATGTGCTACAAACATACATATGCTAACACACATACAAACCCCATAAAATTCATGCCATACTCTGTGGGCTGTGCATAGAAATGTGTGCATGGGGATTATCTGAACCCCAACTCCTGACCCTTGCTTGATTAGTGTCGGAGGCCAGCTCCGACCGATGTTTCTCAGGTCCCGGGGAGGGTGTGGAAGGCGTCAGCATGTTTCGAGGAGAAGAGAGTGAGAGGCAGCTCACACACCAGAGAGTGATCAGGCTGCTCTGTTTATTGCCCCAATAGCGGGGTTTTTTATAGGATAAAGTTGGCTAGCAGACATAGTTTCTAAAGATAGTGATTGACTACAAAAATAAGGTAAAAAATGACAGGATACATATTTTTGTTAAGCGCATGATCGATTACATTTTGATTACAATCAGGAGGTTTCTGGGAAAATATTTTTTGCTTAAGGTAAATTTTCTAAGATATGAGGTATAAACATAATGAGTAACCTTTGCCCTGAGCCTAGAGCCTAAAAGGCGATAGTGTAATGTCTTTTTTGCCTGGAAACCAGAATTTGATCAAAGGAACCATCTTATACCAACTCCCTGAAGTGGTTAATCACAGAAGCCATCCTGTGCTGGTTCCTAGAAGCAGGCAGGGGGATGTAAGGGGAGGGGGACTAAATGATTTTTGTACAGGATACTAACCCATGATCGGGCAAGAATGTATACTTATCAAGGGAGCAGCACGGCATCTGGACCCAATCATGGGGTCTTGGGCAATGGAGAGGTTATGTCTGCAGGCATTTCTTAAGAAAGTTATAGGTCTAACTTAGAAAATATTTGTGAGTTAAAGTAATTATGGGAAGAGATGTCGCCTCTTAGCTACCTAATAAGGAACTCTTCCTTGAAGGTCCTAGCTCCGTGCTGCGGCCTCAGGCAACTCAGGTAAGCCAAGGCGCGGCAGATTAGTCCAACCCCAGGTCTCCTTTCCCCTTTGGCTCTAAGGTCACCAATTCCAGGGAGTCTCATGCAGTTATCCCAACTCTCTGCACTCTCTTGCCCTGGTGGGCCTTTATGAATACCTTTTCATATGCTTGATGTGCTCTCCAGTCTTCATTCCCATTCTCATGTGGCTTAATTTGAGGGGTCATCTATTATTATTTTTTTGTGTGTAGAAGGACTGGGGTGTAGGTCAGAGGTGCGGGGCATAAGAGGATTCACCAGAGACAGAATGGGGAAGCAGGACAGGCAGAATGACGGAAATACACTGTTGGGGGAGCAGCGGGCGAGAAAGGAGTCTTGTTGCACCATGTGCATTAGCTCCCTGGCTGGGAACTTAGGCCGTGGTGGTGATAGCGCTGAGACTTAATCCCTAGTCCACCAGGGAGGCAAGATCATCTATTATTTAGATTAAAAGGAACTTCTACTCTGGGTCTCAGGCTCTATCGCTTCTCCCCTGACCCCAAGCACACCTTCTGTGAGGTGCTGTTCCTACATGGGCCACAGCATTCTGGTCGTGCCTAACCATCATCTCCTGCATGCTTGTGTCACTCTGTGTCCCCTCTCCTCTGTAGGATGTCGTGAGCAGGAGAGATGGCACAGCTTATCTCTTCAGTGGTCAGCCCGAGCTGGCACACTTTCAGTCCTCTGGGGCCTTTTGCTGACAGATGAAGGAGCCAGCACTTGGTACCAGCAATGGTTTCTTGCCCATCCCTTCTAATGTTTGATGTTGGAGAAGAGGCACTAACACACTGCACTTGAGTTTTAGCAGTTTCCATGGAAGACCCTGGTACCCACCATTATCTGTATTGAGAGCTCACTGTGAAGTTGTTCCTGGTATCTTCTTGGTTCATGTTATCTCTCTCATGCTGACCACCCACGCAGACTGGCATCTTCACCAGGTGACTGGGTTTTATTCCTCAGCTTTTCTAGATTGACTTTCCCTAATTTTCTTTTACTCCTCATTAATTACCATTTACCTTGTTTTCCTGAATAGTACTGAAATTGAGAACTTTTAAAAATTTTAAATTATTTTATTGAGATCATGTTGGTTTACCACACCCTGTGCATTTTAGGCATGTAGGTTCACCCCTCCTCAAATGTATGTCACCATACAGTGCACACCAGAATACCAACAACCCTCCACCATTGTCTGTTGGGTCCCATCCTCCCTTTCCTCCTCACCCTCTTTGCTCCCCTCTGGTAGTCTCAGTTTTAGGGTGATATTTCTAGGATTTATTGTTTAGTTTTGTCCTTTTGCTTTGTTTCTTTATCTTCCACTTATGAACGAGATCATCTAGTATTAATCTTCCCCCTCACCTAGCATAATCTCTCACAGTTCCATCCATGTTGTGGCTGGTAAAATTTCTTCCTCTTCCTTTTATTTTATCGCTGAGTAGTATTCTGTTATGTATATATACCACATTGCAGCTGAGATCTTAATGCAGTAGGGTGAATTGTTTGTGATCCCCAGTGTCTTTCCACTTTTCTTACATTTGGAGTGTTTTCCACTTTATGACGCTTGGTGACAGGAAGAAGCTACCTTCCACTGGAAGCACTGGGAATTTCAGCCCGCTGTGTGTGTAGTGCTTTGGGAGGCAGTGATGGAGCAAGATAAGGTGGGTGAATAGAAAGATAACAGATATTGGGATATTGGGATCAGACTTGCTTGTGTATTTGTGTTCATCATAATATTGAGCAAGTTTCTCCATCTTTCTGAGCCCCAGTTTCTTCATCTATCAAATATGTATTATTGTAATTCCAATCCTACAGCACAGTTGTGAGGATTTAATGAAATCAGTTATGTCTGCTGAGCCTTCCTTAAAGTCCATAGGCTTAAGTAGCCCCTCTCTCCTCTTCAAATGGCTAAAATTCTTAGCACTATTATAAAATGTTGTTGAAAACAAATACACCTCCACCTTATAAATAAACCCAGTTGGTGATACAATTTTATTTTTACCTGTGATAGATTCTAAGAAGTATTCATATAGGACCTGTATATATTTTTAAAGAATTTAAGCATTATAAGTCAACAAATCCTTTTAAAGAAGGGCTGGAAGGAGTTTAGGAACCTGAATTCTTACATGCACTTTAGGTGATCCGAATGCAGGTGGTTCATGTACATGTGAGAGATGCCGTCCTGTAAGCACATTTAAGCTGATGTTTTCTGGTACTGAGGTACAACAGGAATTTAGCACAATGGCTACAGCCTGCTCCCGCTTCCCCCATCTAGCATTTCTGAAAAACAGCTATGCACATTCCAGAACAAACAGACACAAATCCTACTAGTTCATCTCACATCAGGTGCCACTAGTTGTAAAATATGTCTCCAATCTTATCTAACTAACAGGAGGTTAGGGTCTGGTGTATTTTGTTAAACAAATTGACCAAATCTCATTACCCCAATCTGTAAATTCCTGCCCCTTTGTTAAACAAGCAGCCAGTTCTCATGATCTCATCTGTAAACCCCTGCCCCCTCAACCGAAAAATACATATTGGCAGCCTCAAGACTCAAGGTGTAAATTTCTCCCTTGAAATTTGCCTGTACTGTCTTTCTTGAGTATGCAGTAGCAACTCCAATAAAGCTTCATTTCCAACTCACCTACGCTGACTCCAGCACAAATTCTTTCCTGCCAATAAGAACTTCTGGGTCCCTTAGCAGCCCTGTTTAATTAAAGGAAAAGAATGAAACAGGCGATTGCTTTACTGCTGCCCTGCTTTGCCTTTCCGGTAAATCAGCAGGTGTTTCTGCCTCTCTTCACCACCAATTTTCCTCCCTGTCCCCCAAATGCATATACTTTAGCTCTTACAGATTTTATACCTTCTTACCTCTGTTCATACTATTTCTTCCCTGGAATGAATGTCAAATTCTCTTCTTCAGGTAAGCTCCTACTAATGCTCTAGGGCCCTACTCAAAATCTCTGTCTCCTCTGGAGGTGATACTGTCACATTCGGGCAGAATCCAGTGCTTTTTGTGTGTGTGTTTTCACAGTGTAATAGCACTTTTCCTGTGAATTAGAATCTTTGTTTACATGTAGGTATGTCTCTGGATTAAGTTGTGGCCTCCTTGAGTCCTGAGACCACTGCTTGTTCACCTTTGCATGCCAGCCTCTGCTGGGCTGCTCACTGATCTCTATCCAGCTGTGTTGACCTGACTATGTTCATGCCCTTATTTTCCACTTTCATGTTAAGAATCACCTTGGATTTCTCTTCCTATACTTTGGTTTCTTTTTCAATGGTTTCTCATTCTCTGCTCAGTATTTGCTGACAACTTCATTACCATCATAGGGACTTTGCACCTGCTGTTCTCTTTGACAGAATGTTCTGCCCCATAGATCTTCACTCTTCACTTGGCTTATTTCTTTCTTACTGAATTCCTTTTTTTTTTCCTCAGCGGTCCCTCCACAGAAAGGGCTTTCCTGACCACCCATTCCAAAACAGCCACCACCCTCCAAGTCACTCTCTTCTGTTCTATTAATTGTTGGTGCTTTTCATCACCTGAAATTCTCCTGTGTGCATGTGTACTTCTTTACTGTCTGATGTAGAAACAGTATTGTCTTTAGCCAGATAGAAGCAAAAACAGCTTATTCATTTTTGTAAATGTAGGGTAAATGGGTTAATAATCAGGCTTTTTTCCGCCCTCCCACCATTAGCCTCTATGGCTAATACCTGCGGTCTTGCTCTCCTCCGAGGGTTATGCACACCTGGGCCTGGAGAGCGCAGCGTGCCCCATGTAGGTGCGCATGCGTAAATGTGCACACCTGTGCTGAGGGGCGAGATGCTATAAGGGCGGCGTCACTCTGGGTTGGAGAGCAGAATGCCAGAGAAATACTGAGAGAGAAAGCTGGCCTGTCCCCTGAGTCAGCATTAAAGGCCTATAAAACTCTCCCTAAGGCTCCAAAATTATCTTCGTTTGCGAGAGTTGACAATGAATCTATCCGGCCTGGGATGGTTGCAAAACAGTAACTTGGCGTACAACAAAAACCTGGCGCAGGTATGGAGTTATGTGTCGTATTGAATCAGCAGTGTTAGCTTTTTTATGGCCAGAAAGCCAAGGAGTGATCAAATCTCCAGAACAGGAGTAGACTCTGTGGGCGCCCAGCCAAGCTTCTCTTAACCACAGCCCATTCTCTTGCCTAAATTGTTGTCTACAACAAGCCGCCGTTGCCTCTTCTCCAAAGGCTGTGAACACCTTGAACAGGAAAACAGGGATCTCTTCTGGGGCTGACGATAACCAGTGACTGACAGTAAATGTGAAAGACACCAGTCACCTTGCTTTGCTTTGCGATGGATACTCTGCAGTTCCTGGTAGAACAGGTCAAATACAGAATTTTCTGAGCCTTCATCTGAACTCAGTTCTCTTTTCTACCTTCCATACTCTCCTTCCTTCCTTACACATTTCTCTTGGGGGCACTTTGCAATACATCGTTTGCATCTGAATTCCTGTCTCATGTTCTGCTTCTAGAATGCCCAACTCAAGACACTTGTGTTCCTTGTGGATTGTAAGACCAAAAAAAATAAGTGTCTTTTTTCATAAAGTTTGGAAAGCAGAGAGCTGGGCATAGCAACGTGAGCAAGATACCATCGGGGAAGCAACCACAGATTTAGCATTGAGCGTTGTATAAAATGTTTATTGGGGAAAAATTAAAAACACGTCTAAGTAGATCTGTGCAGTGCAAACCCCTGTTGTTCAGGGTCAGCCATAGTTAGTGCTCAGGAGACGGTCATTGGAGACTCGGCTCTAAAGTCTGTCCTGACCTTTCTTTGGTCCTTTCTGCAGTGGAAATTAAGAATGGAGATTACATCATCGGTGCTGATAAATCTTTCTGTATTAGCTGAGACCCTGTAATGTTGCACTGCTTTTACCAACCTTTTTTAATTGAGAAAGCTAGCACTTAAAATAAAAATGCTACTTTGAAGCTTAGATATATCACAGTTCATTTTTCTTTTCATTGAGAACAATCTCTGGCCTCTCCTTTCTCCTTGATTTGCAACTTGTCATTTGTGGATTATCTAAATGTGTACCCCAGGGAAGAGATCCGACTGGAATCTGCCCCAGGAATAGGAAAAGCAGCTGTTCAGACAGTCTGACCCCAAATCCTCATAGATAAGGATGGACCTTTGGGTTGTATCGGTGCCACACGCAGCCTGTATCGTGCTTATGATGCTCTAGTTTATTTTCTATTCCTAGACACACCCACAGAAAGTATCATTTTTCTTACTGGGAATTGGGTTGAATTTAGAGGACTCTTATGGTCTCAGGAAACAAAACACTTTGAAGGCTCAATATAATTTCCTACCTATCCTCATTTTCAGATTCAAGAGTTCTGTCCTAACTGGAAGGTATAAATCTTCAGAGGTCTGTTCTTTGCATATTGCCTGCCTGGAGGCCTCCTGCATCCTTACCTGGGACGCAATGGCAGTGCTGCCGTCACCAGGCTGACCCTGAGCCTTTGGCACCTACGAGGTAACTGCAGACTTCCTCTCTTCCCTGGAGAAGGGCAGCAAAAGGCTGGTTTCTGGTGTTATCTCATTTTTGTTTCTCTTTGTGGGCTTCTGTCTGAGGAAACAGCTGCTGCTCCTGCCCTTCTGGGCTTTGCATACAAATTAAATGCTGAGTAGTTACAGAACGAACACTACTGCAATAACTGGAGTGAGTGAGTTGTTTAACTCAGGAGGCCAAATGTGATTCTCTGAGTAAGAATACCGAACACTTTGAACAGGTTCTGCTGCCTTGGTCTGCCTATTGCAACACCCTTGAAATTAAAGACAGTAGATTTTCATTTCATTCTGGGAAACTTAGAGCCCTGGGGCCCCCTCTTTATGTTTTGTCATCCTCCACCCCTGTGATGAAATATTCCTGAGTTTAGGCTTATGTTCCTATGAATGAATTGCAAATCTTTGTTCATTCACTTATTGTGTGAAAAGGACTCTCACATCTGCTCTATCTTTCTCCTAACAAGGTTGTAAGCTCTTGGAGGACCGGGATGAGACCTACCTTTTTTGTTCATCCTCTTAATTCTTAAGCTTTAGCCAGTTGCTTTGGGCAGAACAATGCTCATTTTTTAATTATCACTTTTAGGATAATTATTATAGGCATAGCTCTGAATAATATGGTCAAAATAAAAATAGCTTTATGTATGATTTGCTGAGGACTTACCCTATTTCTGATTCCTATTCTAAATGATTTCCATGAAATGTACCCATTTATCCATATAACACCCTTTTATTATTAACCCCATTCTACAGATGAGGAATTTACAAATTTACAATTTACAGATGAGATGACACTGGCCATTTGGTTCCAGAGCTCATTTCACAAATGTTACTATATTGTTGTTTAGAATTTTAACTTAAGTTCTTTTGTCTGCTTTTGATTAAGAATAAATACATTTTGCAGTTGAAAGCCAGTGATTATCAGAGCTGATAAAAATATCAAGTTCTTACAGCATGCTAATAAGAAATTAATTTAAAATATAAAGATATAAATAGTTTGAAATGAAAAGATTGGGAAAATATGTACCATGCTGATACTAATCAAAAGGAAGCTGGAGTGGTTATATTTAAATGAGATGTAGTATATTTTAAGTCAAGGTGAATAACAAGGGAAAAGAGATCTTCCCATAACTGGTAAAAGGGTTGGTTAATCAAGAGACTATAGTAATCTTAAACTTTTATTAAATTAAACAAAACTGACATAGTGAACGAAGAAATACACAATCATGTTTTATTTGGAAACACTTGCCTTGGAGAGGGCGGGCTGCATGGACACTCTCACTGCTGTCTCTTGTTTTTTTTCCCTAAAGTTTTTTAGTCAAGTCGATTCTTTCACACCATTCACATGTCGATGTATACCTACCTTCCTTCAGGATGATGGGAAATCTTGCTGGCCTCGGAATCATTTTATCTCTTTAAAGTAACGTTGCAGGGTTTTTCTTTGCTCCATTGCATGATGACTTGTGTTTTGGCATTTATTTCCAAATTCTCAGGGTTCTTCCTATGGCTGCTTTTGTGTTCTCACTGATACATACAAACACAAGCACTTACACACACACACACACACACACACACACACACACACACACACAATATTTGCAAATGATAGAAGCAAATTTGTTCAGTCCAAAAGGATGAGGGGTGTCCTCAGCAGCATCTCTGATGGCAGTACAGACCCAGATGTCACCAACTTAGTCAAATGACAGTGAGTCACAAGAAGCCACTGCTACAAAAGGAAATTGAGGATATTTCATATTTTTGACAAGCTATGTTTGCAGCTCATGCTCAGATGCAGAAGGATAATGACAGTAATGTGCACACACTGCAGGTTATAGATGCTCCCCTCTTCCCTCATGGTTTTTGAGCTGTTTTATGTGCATCTGTCTTTATCCATCATGCGGCAACTTGAAAACAAAAGTCTGTTGCAAATAAACGAACATCAGAAGAATTGTACATAGACCTGGGGAGTGGGACTTCTCTCTTTTAGAAGACTTTTTCATGTGAAAAATAGCAAATATTTCCTGGATTCCTGGTTGAGAGGTTTTGAGGATCAATTCAAACATACTACTGAGAACCAACTAGGTGAAAAGTGTTGTGGCAGAGACTGAAAGGATGGGTCAGATAAGTGTGATGATTACTGACAGAAAACACTCAGAAAGAAGCAGTGGGTGAGTAAATACTCTAGAAAATATCCGTATCATAAACATGCCACATACATGTAGCTCATGATCCTAGAAAAAACAGATCTCTGTCTATCAATTGATAGTAGATGCTAGTTATTTTCCCTGGGATCTGGCCTCTAAATCTTCATATTGTCAAAAGAAGAGAAGGTTAAGTCATCCCCCATGGACTGTGAAGATCGGATTGCACTTTACGTTATTTTGGTGAATTTATTTATTTAATACTCAAATACGTAAGCTCTAAAATAGAGCATTTGATGACAAGAGAAGTGATGAGCTCTGTTCTTCCAAAAGAAACCAGGGGACCATTTATAATGTGTATTCTACAACCACTTACAAAAGAATATAGATTGTTTTCTTGCTACCCTGTAGACCTGATTTAAGAGCAGTTTGAAAATTGAAGGGATGAATCATTCTTGTGAGAATAATAAAAGGCCTGAAAAAAAGATTAGATGACAAATGCCCTCAACTTTAAGACTTTTCAGTCCCTATCAGAAATGGCCATATGAATTAAAGCTCTACTCTATTACTTATTTTATGAAATGAATATCTACCTATCTATCATCTAAAAAAGGAAAGTTTCTAGATTGCAATAGAGGATAGAATTACTATAACTCTTCTCTCCAGAAAATTCAATCTTAATTTGGTATTTATTCAGTTCCTATTGAGGTGTTGCTGAGAATATTGCTGAGAATCATCGCATGAGAGCCTTATGCTCTCCAATCTTATGTTCTTTCATTTGTTAACCTATTCATGCAGAACTGTTCCAAAAGACACAGTTGTGCCCCTTAGTGAATCTGGGAGTAGTGAGTTGAATTAATCAATGAAAAATGATCCAAGTGCAGTTAAGGAGGTGCTATAATGGGATGAGACTATAGATATTGATAGTTAATCAGCTGAGCCACAACCTCTGCTCTTAGAGATGATAAGACCAGCAAGAGATGATGGCATCTGAGATGAGTTTGGACAGAGGAATAGAGGCAAGGAGGTATTCTTGAAAGAGGGGGTTTTATATGCAAGACCCTGTAACGTAGTCTTTTTTTTTTAAAGATTTATTTGTTTTTGCATACAAGAGGGGGTGCAGGCCAGAGGCGTGGGGCTCTGAGAGGATTCACCAGAGACAGAGTGGGGAGGAGAACAGGCAGATCAACTGAAAAACATTGCTGAGGGGAGCAGCAGGCCAAGCAGGAGAGGTCTGCTGCGCCATGTGGGAATCTCCCTGGCCAGGCATTGAACTTGTGCTGCAGCTGCCGACAGCTCCACAGCGCTGCGCTTAACCCGTTGCGTCACCAAGGAGGCCCAAGATCCTGTAACATAAATGTCATGGATCATTTAGGAAACAGCTAGTGTTTTAGAACCATTGAAACATAAAAGACTCATTGGGGACTGTTAGAGATGAAATTTGAGAGGAAAAGTGGGACCAGATGATGATGGCCTTTTGTGATTTGATAAACTGAATAGATTCCACGCTGAGGGGTATAGGAGGTTTAATATGTTCAGAACTGCATTTGGAAATCCATTTGGCAGCAGGAAGTTAAAATGATTGGGAATTAATGATAGGGAGGCAGAGAGCCTAGTTAGAAAGCGATTACAATACACAGGTAAGAAAGATGAAGGTCTGAATGCAGGCAGTGATTAGAGAGATGGAAAGAACTACCCCCAAAAGATGCTGAGGATCAAAAGTCAGCAGAGTAAAGTGACAAATGGAAATGGAAGATAGAGGTATTCACGATGTGTTTGACTCACAAGCATATGCACTGATTTAATGGCAGAAATGGTCTTTCTTTCCGCTGAACCGAATGCCTACCAGGCATCCTTACATATCACAGAGGTTCACAAATTTGTGGAAAGTGGAAAAATATTTGTGATGTACAAGTCACCTAAGTACTTATGTAATTCTTAAAAAGAAATCTCTTCATTCCATCCCCAGTACTTACTTATTTTATAACTGGAAGTCTGTACCTATTTTTGTAACTCTTTATTGAAGTAACATTGGATTATTTCACTGTATATGATTTAGGGGCACAGTAAATTTACATATCTTAAAATGTCTCTTATTACACTCACCACCAAAGCAGTGATAATTCTCCACCTCAGTCCATCGGGTCCTCTCCCTCTTGTGCTCCCCACCCCACCCTGCTGTTTAGTAGCCTCAATTCTACAGTCAGATTTCTAGGGTTTGTTTTGGTATAGCATGGGACTATAACTCATCAGATTGTTCTGTATGTTTGAAAGTTGCTGAGAGATTAGCTCTTAGAAGTTCTTATACAAGAAAAAACTTCGTAGCTGTGTAATGACCTGTTAACTAGATTTATTTTGGTGATTATCTATTATATATACATGTATTGAACTGTTATAGTGTCTGTCTGAAACTAATCTTAAATGTCAACTATATCTCAACAAAAATAATGTCAACTACATATATAAAGAAACCTTTTCAGAATTGTTGATGCTATTATTATCTAGTTTTTCTGGATTGGAAGGTGAAGATTAAGATAGTAAATAACTTTCCCAAGGTCACCCAGAGTTCATAACAATCCACACATTCAACCCATTAATTTCATTACTACATGTAGGAACTTTGAATAGTAGTAATAATGATGATAACTAAAAACAACCCACTGAGATTCTGACTGGGACTTCTTAGGGCCTCTAGATCAATTTGGGGATAATTTTTGTCTTTGCCACATAAGTTTTCATATCTATAAATTCATGTTTCTCTTTCTTTAGGGGTCTTTAATTTCTTCCAGAAATATTTTATATTTTTTAGTGTAATGATAGTACATATGTGTTAGATCAATGTGTAGGTCTCTGACATGTTTTAATTATACAATTTATTGAATTTTAGTTTTTCATTTCTAAATATTGATTTGGTTTATTGATCTTTATCCAGTGATTGTGCTAAATTCACTTTTAATTTTAATAGGTTCTCTTAGATTCTTTGAATTTCTCCCTCTTTCCCTGCTACCTTTCCCTTTCCAGTTATTTTCTCTGTTTTCTGAGCATATTTGGGTAGTTTTGAAAATGATTTTGCTATTGCTGCTACCAATGGATCCGTCCCTTTTACTTTTAACTACATTCTTTTGCTTTATCATCTGTTTTGAATCCTTGTATTTCTAATTTGAGCTTTTATAGAGACAGTGTTTATTTTATATACTTACATAATTTTTTGAAGATGTGTTTATCCAGTAAGTTCATGGCATACTGTTTTTGAGATGAATAATTCATTTTTTTTTTAGCCCAGAGACAGGCTCCCTGTGTTTTGTATGGTAAGTCCATATGCCACAGGTATTTTCATGTGGTTACATGGTGTTTTTCCTCTAAAGTACTTATACAGCTGTTCAAGACCCACTTCCTTCCCTCTTTCCTTCCTTCACACATTAGTACTTGGCATCTGTCTTATCCTGGCTCACCTTTCTGCCTCCTCGATCCACGGGAACAGATAGGATCCTTCCCTCTAAGGAGGTTTGGTGGAGTCTGCTGTGTTTGCCAAATCTAATCTATGCATCCTCTCAGCTTTTGCCTTTCCTAGATCTAGTATTATGGTGTTATGATCATTCTTCATAGACAACTTTAGAGTCTTCACAGAAAACTTTAGAGGTGTGACTTAATTCTACCTTATGAAAGGTCTTTCTGCTTTTTATTTTCCTGTTTTATTTGCTTTTAGGGAAGACAGGAAGACAGAGGCAAGTTTATTGTTTCTTAATATAAGTTGATTACTTAATTGAATATGAAGTATTACACAGAAATTTTATCTTACATGCATTGTACAAAAGTCATTAAGACCTTAAATGATTTTGGAGATTTGGTGGAATAAGAATAGCACTTTGTAGGTTGGAGGCTTAAAATAGTGAAACTTACTTGAAATATCTGGAGCTCAATTAAATGTGTTTCTCTCTGTTGCTTTGCACTCTTCCCTGAAACAAATGAAATGTTTCTGAGAGATTCCAAAAGGTATTTCACAGTTTATATTGCTCAGTTTTACTGACTGATCTCTCTTTATTTGTTCCCTGAGAGCAATTTGTGGTCACATAAACACAGCCATTTGAGGCTGAAATATGAGACAATCCCTTTTTCTTTAAATCCTTGTTGATCTATTATACAACAAGAAGTGTTTCATCTTTCCGTGAACAGATGGTGAACAATTTGATCTGGTTGAAAGTAACATTCAACTCTTGCTACAGCAAGTGCTATATGCCATTTTGCAGAACAGTAGAAAACTTACCATCCTTTTACTTTCTCGAATCACTGAATCTGTGGTACTGATAAAAATCCTAAATTACTGACTACCAATTACTGCAGAAATTTTGATGGTTAAGTTCTCAATCCAATGTCTGTGGTTTTTATTCATTACAATACATTCTGTCCTTTTTTAAAAAAGATTTATTTATGCACAGAAGAACTGGGGTGTAGGCTAGAGGTCGGGGTGTGGTAAGAGGCTTTACCAGAGAAAGTGAGAAGCAAAACAGGCAGATTGATTGAAACACACTGCTGAGGGGACCAGTGGGCGAGGCAGGAGAGGTCTGCCGCACCTTGTGGGTCAGCTCCCTGGCTAGGGATTGAACTCAGGCCTGGGTGGTGATAGTGCTGAGACTTAACACCTCCAACCTCAGAGAGACCCCAGTCTGTCTTTTCAAAAGAATAGTTATCCCACCTATTTGGTTTCCCCATAGTCCTGTTATTAGTGAAACCATTAGATATTTTTCTCTTTCTTTCTGGCTTATTTCGCCGAGTATGATCCCCTCTAATTCCATCCATGTTGCTGCAAATTGCATGTGTTTATCTACTTTGAATGCTGAGTAGTATTCCATTGTGTAGACACTCAGTGGGGGGGCGGGGGAGGATAAGGGCACAAAATGGAGTAGAAAAGGACACAAGGGACCACGGAGATGGGTCACGGGTGAATTGGTGGTGGGCTACCCAAGGGGAATACAAAATGTAAAAGATATAAATAACAATAAAAATATATATATTGGGCCTCCCCGGTGGCGCAGCGGTTAAGCGCTGTGCTGTGGAGCTGTCGGCAGCGGCAATGCAAGTTCGACGCCCGGCCGGGGAGATTCCCACATGGCGCGGCAGACCTCTCCTGCCTCGCCCGCTGCTCCCCTCAGCAGTGTATATCTGATCTGCCTGTTCGCTCCCCACTCTGTCTCTGGTGAACCCTCTCGCCGCCCCACACCTCTGGCCTGTACCCCAGCTTGTATGTATAAATAAAAAAATACATATATTAAAAAAAAAACAACAAAAAACAAAGGAATAGTTATCCCAAAGTTTTGATTAAGGTTGATGTCTTCCTCCTAATTCTCCTTTTTGACTCCAGAGGTTTATCTGGAAGAAGAAACACAGGTAGGCAAACAAATTAACATAGCGTTTATTACATAATTTATATGACCTAGGCACAGAGTTAAACACACTATGACTTTTACTTGCATTTCATTCTTACAACTTTTAAAATAAAATTTTTGGTCCTTATTTTAAAAGTGAGAAAACTGAGTCTCAGTCCTGCTAAGTACCATTTCAAGGTAACACAGCCAGTAGGTGGAAATCCTGGAATTTGAACTCAGGCTTGACTGACTCCCAAGGTCATGGCTGGCGTCTAAGAGGGGCTTTCTCAGCTCATGGCCCCTGAGGGACTGCACATTGCTTAATCAGTCTGACTTCAGAGCTTGTTCTCTTAGCTATTCTTTCCACTGCTTTTGGAGAAATGAATCACTTATCCCCGTCATCTACTGGCACAGTGCCTGGTATGTAGTAGAGACTCAATGTATGTTTGTCCGAGGGTGAAAATGGAATAAGTTGTCATTGCTGGCTGCTTTGCCTCAAACACAACAAAAAAGAAGGCAAATAGATATTCTAAGGTGGTTTTCCCTTTTTATTTCCTCACGCTTTTCTACTTTCCTTTTTGTATAACAAGCACCTGAAAGTCTATGTAGCAGCTAGACAATATAGAGAAAATGTTCAAAATGACACTCCCTGCCCCATCACCTAAATATAGGAGAGAAAAGATTGCATGTGGAAATAATAAGAATTTATCAGGAGGATTTCTTTTTGGAGATACTTAAACATAGTATGTTGCTTAAACACTTATCACAGTTTGAAAGTAACTTTGTTTTAGAAAGTTGAGATGAAATAATCTGAAAATACATTAAGGCCCAATTAAAATGGTCCTTTTTTGGAATAACTTTATGATGACATCACCTTTAAATGAGATTTCAACTCATTTGCTTCATTTTCAATTTCATTCGTTCACATTATGCAAATTTTACTTTCTTGGAAAGTGTCATGACCATGTTCTAATAAATAATGCTTTGTATATCCTGGACTATGGTTGGCATCTAGTAGTCTCTCAAATGTTTGATGATTAAGTATTAATTAAAAGAAAATTTTAAAGAAGAATATTGCATTTAGCTTAGATTACATGGGATCAGAATTATAGGAACTTCAGTCAATAACAATCATTTAGCTAACACTATTGGTCATGCCAGATTAGAGCTTAGAGAAATTGTTTAGTTTATTCATAATTGTATGAAGTTGTACCGATTTTTCTTCATTTAACAGATGTGAAAATCATACTAAACAGAAGATAGTTGTCCATGATCATATTATTATACAGTAGGTGAGCCAGGATTTTAAACCCAGGATTCAAAATCCAAGCTATAAAGCACTCAATGGTCTGCAGAATTCTACTTTTTTTTTTTTAATCACTAATGACTTTTCTCACACCAGAAACTGACAAACAATAAAAGAGACAGGAGGCATGTGGTCTCATTGAAATATCACCTCTCATTTTGACCAAAGTTCATGGGCCTGAAAATTGTGACTAAAGTTTTGGATGGGGGTTGCAATATAGCTAAAAGGGAAATGTTGAAATGAAACCCACTGGTGCGTCATAGCGGGGGACACTGGGTTTTAATATAAATCCCTCTCGCTGGGTTATCTGAAGAGATTTTCATTATGATCACATAGGTCTAGCTGCCAGTGAATTTCACCAAATGCTACTGATGGTCATTCCCATGAACCTACTCATCCCAGACACATCGTACACTTAGTGTTTGCTTTAGGGAAAGCTGCTTGGAAAACATACCCATTATCTTTCTCCTCATGTTAATTTACCAAATCGCAATCTCTGTCATGTTGTGTTACTTAATGATATTTATTATTTAATGATATTATTTATTTAATGATATTTGTTGGTGACTCTACATATCCATGACACTTTCATGGTTCTTACCATTACGGAATTTATAGTGAACTTAGCGAAGAAAATAAACAGGCAAACAAATTACATAACTACAAATACAGTAATTATTAAGAAAGATCAGAGATACGTGGTTTAAGCAGTGGCTTTAGAACAAGGATTTTATGAAGATGACAAGAATGGGGATACAAATCTGTGTCATGGATATATAGCTGGTTGTACAGAGACTCAAACATACAAGAGTGATTGTGCGTGATATTAGGATGAAAACCCTTGGTAAGGTGTTACTAAGAATGTACTCATCTTGTTTCTCATTCAGTCCCACCCCTGGCTTTCCTTCTACTGTTTTGTCTGCTTTCACTCTTCTGCTTCTGTAACCTAAAACAGTCCACATCCACTAGTTATTCATGCTAGCCCATTGCTTGTTTCAGATATGCTTAGTGAATATTTCTTCAGAAATCTATGCATATACTTGCAGAAATCCAGACCTTTAACCTGTGGAGTCTACCCTTAGCTCTATTTAGCTAGTTAGTATTTATGGAAGGTGCTGTGGGACATTTTCTACTCTCACTCAGTTTGCTCAGGTAGGTACCCATGGCACACTATTATAACAGTGGCAGCTTATACCATAGAGTATGGCTGCAGTCTGTGTATATTACAGCTGTCAAATATGACTGCAGAAACTGATTGCCTACCAGGTAGAGAGATTTATGGGATAAATGCAAGTGTTTCTTTGTATCAGTAATTAACATAAGGAATCAACTTATTGCCACCAGATTATTATTATTACCACTAAATTATTGCCTCACATAAATCTTGTAATATTAGACATTAGTGTCTTGTCTGTACTGTAATTTGGCAGGACCTTTTAAGAAAATGAGTATAGGGCCTCCCTGGTGGCACAGTGGTTAGGTACTGCGCTATGGAGCTGTGGGCAGTGGCGATATGAGTTCGACACCCAGCTGGGGAGATTCCCACATGGCATGGCAGACCTCTCCTGCCTCGCCTGCTGCTCCCCTTAGCAGTGTGTTTCCGTCAATCTGCCTGTGCTGCTCCCCACTCTGTCTCTGGTGAACCCGCTCCCCGCCCCACACCTCTGGTCTGTACCCCAGCTTGTATGCATAAATAAATAAAAAAATCTTTTTTTTTAAAAAAGAAAATGAGTATAACTTAATAGTCCAAATATGTCTGTGGAAAACATCAGAACTACAACCCACAAGCATTCATGTTTATCAACTATCCTGGCTTTGGAAACCATTTTAGAATCATGCAGGGCTGTGGGTAGTATTTGTTGTTGTGAAGAAAAGTTGTTTTGTCATTTACAAGTAATTTACTTAGCAAGCTATTTTTGTAAGTCTAGGAGATTAGTTCTATTTAATTATGCTTCTTCCCCAATTTCCAGTCATTTCTGTAGGGCCTCTGCTGAGAGTAAGTCTCTCAGAAATCAGAGAATCATCTGAGAGGGGTTTATCGAAGGTAGAGCATGGCCATATGGGAGCACTGAGGTAAGAGCCGAAGGACAGGGCTAGGTGAAGGTCTGGTGAAAGCTGAGAGAGAGAAAGCAGAAGGCCCAAAGGCAGGTGCTCGTGAAGGGTGGGGCAGGGCGAGCTGTTGAGAACTGATGCCACAAGTAACTTGGAAACGGTGCCTATGGCAAAGCCACCAATGACTTGGATTTCTGCCTACCTGTCTGAATGGTGTTTCCCACATCCTCTTTTGAATTGTGTTGCACAGTTGTTGTGGGCAAAATAAGGGGAAGATTATCTACACTGTGTTTCCTCCATGCCCTATGTCTATCAGCTGCAGTCTGCCTTAAGCAGACTATCACCGCATTTGCAAGGAATAAAATTGAAGGAAAAGGTTACTACCACCTAACACTGTCCTATTCATGAGGATGCCTGACCAAGTCCCTGATCTCTCAGAAAAGAAGCATATAACTAATGCTCAGCACATGACAAACACTCAAGAAATCCTAACTCTGGCTGACACCCAACTAATTAAGTTTCTAGGAAACCTCCAGCATATTAATGAACTCCCTAAAGACTGTACCATAATCATGTACTTGCTTGCCCTGTCTCTCAGTAGGTTGAATAAGTGAGCCTTATTCATGTGACCAATAGGGTTGATGAATGAATGATGGAATAAATGAATGGCGTTGTAGGTTTAGCCAAAGGTAATTACTCAGGACATTTGCAAGGAGAGTGAAGAACAGGAGGGTGAAAGTGGAGAGATTCACCTGCTGTTCAGATGAATTTGATTTTCTCTAAAAGATAGTTAATATTAAATCATTTCAAACAAAAATGAAAGAAACAGGCAAATATTCTGCTTAGATTCTTAATCTTGGAAAAAACTTTGCTGATATTAGTAGTGCTTTGCTCCCATAAATATGTTTATTTTTCATCTTGTTTCATTAAACCCCAAATCAAGTTTATTTTTCTGAACAGATCAATACCAATTTCTCTGAATCCTTTGATTTTTTTTTTTTTTGTTACAAGGGCCTCTTTGCTGGTTTTATAACCATAGACTTTCAGTTATAGAACTCTTCTTATTTATTATCTTTTAAAGGCAAGTGAACATTTACTGTTTAAAATTTGGCATTATGTTTATAATAAGAAAGTAGATTGTAATACCATTTGTTTATTTTTTCTTTAATTTTCCTTGGAATTGAGTCCCTAAAGATATCTCTGAAGCAAATGATGGGGAGTATTTTGTCTGTTTTCTTCTATCAATATGTTTTTTATGGTTTCTGGTCTTTTGTGACCTTGAGTCCCTAAAGACATCTCTGAAGCAAATGATGGGGAGTATTTTGTCTGTTTTCTTCTATCAATATGTTTTTTATGGTTTCTGGTCTTTTGTCTGTTTTACCAGACAAAGGATATATACCCAAAATATATACCCAAGTCTTTATTCCATTTTGAGTTAATTATTGTCTATAGTGCAAGATAGTGCTTCTGGGTTCATTTTTCTGCATGTTGTTGACCAGTTTTCCCTACATCACTTGTTTTTTTTTTAATATTTTATTTATTTTTGTTGTTCGTATCTTTTACATTATTGTGTGTTCCCCATAAGTTACCCACCACCTGTTCACCCGTGGAGCCATCACCATAGTCCTCCGTGCTCCCCTCTCCCCCCCTTTTGAGCCCTCCCCCTCCCCTCCTTCCCTGCTGAATGTCGCTTTCTTATTTGGCTCCCCTATATTCCTGTTATAAATGAAACCATTCGATAATTTTCTCTTTCTTTCTGGCTTATTTCACTGATCATGATCCCTCTAGGTCCATCCATGTTGCTGCGAATTGCATGTGTTTGTCTTTTTTGAATGCTGAATAGTATTCCATTGTGTATATGTACCACATCTTCTTGATCCAGTCATCTATTTTTGGGCTTTTGGGTTGCTTCCATACATCACTTGTTGAAGAGCCTTTCCTTTTCCTAATGTATATAATTCACTCCTTTGTAATAGATTAACTGCCTGTATAAATTTTTTTTTCTGGATCTGAATTCTTTCATTGGTCGATGTGCCAACTTTTATTCCAATGATACTGTTTTGAAAAGTGTGACCTTACAGTCATACTTTTAATTTGAATTCTGGAGCATGCTACCTCCATTCAATTCTTTGTCAAAATTGCTTTGGCTATTTGGGCTCTTTAGTGGTTCCAAATAAATAACAGTAATATTTCTTTAGTCTATGAAGAATTCCACTGAAACTTTGATAGGAATGCATTGAATCTATACATTGCCTTGGGTAAGGTGGACATTCTGACCGTGTTAATCCTTCCGATCTATGTGCAGTTACCATCTTTCCATTACTTGCGTCTTCTACTTTTAGCAATGTCATGTTGAAGAGGGCTTTCACCTCATTTGTTAAGTTTATTGCTAGTTATTTAATACTTTTTGATGTTACTGTAAATAGGATAGTTTTCTTGGTTTCTTTCTCTTCTTAATTTGTTCTTTGCATAGGAGCACAACAGACTTGTATATTGATTCTTTAGCCTGTCACTTTACTGTATTGATTTATTGTTTCTAATAGTTTTTGAGTAGAATCTTTTGGTTTTTTTTTAATATACATATAATTACGTCATCTGCAAAATAGCAATAATTTTCTTCTTGTTTTCCAATTTGGATACCTTTTTTTTTTTATCTTTCCCTTGCCTAAAGGCTCTAGCTAGGACTTCCACTATTACATTGAATAGTAGGCGTGAGAGTGGACATCATGCTTATCACTGAGTATGATGTTAGCTGTGAGTTTGTCATAAGTGGCCATTATCTTATGAAGATTTTTCCTTCTAACCCCATTTCACTAAGAGTTTGTTTCAGAAACGATGGCTGAATCATGTCAAATGTATTCTTTAGGTCTATTGATATGACATGTGTTTCTTTTTATTAAAATGGTGAATTACATTAATTTGCATATATTGAACCATTCTTGTATCCCAGGAATAAACCACACTTGGTCATGGTGCTTGATGTTTTTAATGTATTGTTGAATTTGTTTTGCTAGATTTTGTTGAGAATTTTTTGCATCTGTGTCCATTAGAGATATTGGTTTGTAATTTTTTTTTTGGTGATGTCTTTGTTAACAGAGTAATGTTGATCTCATGAAATGTATTTGGGGGAATTCCCTCTTTCTCACTTTTGGGGAACGTTTGAGAAGGATATGCATTAGTTCCTCTGTGAAGGTTTGATGGAACTCAGTAATGAAAATGTATGGTCCTGGGCTTTTGTTTCGGGGACATTTTTGCTTGCAGTTTCATTGTGTGTATGTTAGATTGCCAGCAACTTCTCACTTCTTACCAAATGCTATTATAAATATCGTGACTGATGATAGAAATCAGTGAGGTGGGGCTCTCTGACTTTAAAAATAGGAAGTTTAAGCTTCTAAGTGATGGGTTTTTAAGTTATAAGATATTTGATATTATCTCTTGTTTTAGTTGCTGTTAGCATGAACAGCACATAATGTTAGCATGATGGCCACATGGCGATCACATGACATTAGTGTGCCCACCATGAGACATTACCATGATCATCACATGTTAGTGTGACCATCACATGGCTTTAACATCACGTGATTATCATATAACATTAGCATGACATTGACTTAAGAAACTGCATGGTTGAATTCTGGTGCATCAGGAGTAACAGGAATGGCTATGTAGAATTTTTACTTTCAGTAAAAATAGAAGGTGAAAAATGTAACTTCTCTGCCTCTTTTAGAGTAACTGCCATAAATAATTTTGTGTATCTTAGAATAAATTTCTGATGCAAATTCAGCTTACATGTATAAATATGTTGTCTGTGTATTTTGTTTCATACAGTGGGGTAAGAAGAAATACCCTTGTCTAAAATTTTCCCTCATTATTTTAATGAATTTTTATGGCTGCTTAACTTTATGAATATTTCCTGACTTGTTTGACCATTTTTCTTTGTCTACTTCGATTCTTAACTTGCTTCTAGTCCCTGCCACACCCCATATCTCTAGGACTCTGGTATGACCACCTATTTATATATGTCATTCTTGCCAGCATATTTTGACCAAGACTATTCAAATGAAATGTAATCACAACTTGGAAGTCTAAGCATAATTTCCTCATATTGAGGCAGAGGTTTTATTTAGTCTGCACTGCAGTGGGGACCTGACGTTAAGTGTATGTACATTATCCTGTGTGGGTATACATTTCTGGGAAGACAGATCAGAGCTTTCGTTGGAATTTCAAAGACATCTGTGGCTTCCAAGTGTTAGGACTAAATCTCCAAAAACAACGGTGTGATGTTGTTTTGTATAACTCTCTTGCAATTTTATCTTACCTCTCCACATTAGATTAACTTTTAATTAATTATCAGCTTCTTAATTATTGTACAGATTCTTCAGACTGGGACCCAGCCTCGCCCAGTTTCATAGCCGCTTGCTGCCCAGTTCAGTAGAGAGGGAATGCAGTCATTAATAGTTTCTTGAAAGATGACAATGTTTTCTCTTTTGTATTGATGAATTTCTCAGTGGAACAAATTTAATTTTCTTCTGCTTCTGCCTTTTACCCTGCTTTGCTTTGATCTTGGGGGATTTAAGGACAGAAGATCCTTTCTGCAGAGATGGAACATAAATCATTTTGGGAACAATCACACAAACTTGACGGTACTGAGCAGAAGCCAGATGGGACACAAACATCTCCTAATCCTATGTCCTCTTTAGGGCATGGTTTTAGCTGCTTGGAATTCTAGCATTATCACCCCCCGCTCAGAGTTAGGGAAGCTAGGCGTGTGTCTAATTTTACCGATCACTGTAATCCTTGATCTTCTTTTGTTCAGAATTCCAAATTAATTTAGAAGTTTCTTTGCATAGGAAGTGACCAAGCCATTTGCTACAGTCTGAATGTTTTGACAACACCCTCTCCCCACCTCCTACCCCCCAACCCCCAATCCATATATTGAAATCCTAGCTTCCAAGGTGATAGTATCAGGAGATGAGCTTTTGGGAAGTGACTAAATCCTGAGGTCAGTACCCTTATGACTGAGTCTATGAAAAAGAGCCCCAAAAGATCTGTATGCCTTCTGCCATATAAAGGCCCAGAAATGGGCCCTCATCAGGTACTGGATCTGCTCATAAACCATCCACTATTTGGTATGCTGGGGCTTTTTTTGTTTTTGTTTTTTTCCCAAATCAGTGGAGTATCTTAACCTCCATCACTGCTGCTTGGGGACATGAGAGTCTTTCTTCGACTTCTGGAAGACTGTGAGAAATGCCATGCAGTGGGCGGGACACAAGTGGCAGTGTCCATTGACTGTGCTAGGTTGTCCTGTCAATAGATGGTGTGCTGTGTCAGGGTCCGTCACCAATTGCCACTTTAAAGTAGACAAAGTGGCAGGGAAAGTCTCACTGTGCAAGAAATACAGGCCAGAAAGACAGGACTGTGCTAAATAGAGATGTCTTAGAAAATGAAAGGTGCTAGGTACAGGTTAGCATTAGATTGGGGTATTTTACTGAATACATCCTACATTACTCCTTTCATACATGAAGTCTGAAAACTTAATGAAAGTAGTAGTCATATGATCTTAATTAAACTCTTTGCCTTTCTTAGAATTTTCTTTAATTTTTAAAATGGAAGTTGGTCTGAGTCATTATTTCTCAAATGCGAATCCAGGATCTTTTGTTGTATGTCCGGGGTACTTTGCAGATAGTATGCACCTAATACATATTTGGGGATTAAGTTTAGAAATGGTAATGATAATAACACTAATAATAGTGATGACCTCACCCATATAATAACCTTTGCACTATATACTAACTCATTTAATATCAGACCCTCTTTCACAGATAAGGAAATTGAGATAATTAGTAAGCGAGTAAGGTGATGCACAAAACTGGGACAAGTGAGAATTTAGGTACTTGGCATGGATGGTATAGTAGCATCGCGTCAAGTCTAGTTACTGTTGTTTTCATCTTTTTTGGTCATTCTTATACAATGAGAATGTCTACCCATCTTGAACATCATCCTAACACCTGTTTGTCTCTCTCTCCCTCATTTATTAATTTTTAACAAAGTGAAATCATTTCAGATTCAAATTTGTAGATTCAGATTTGTAGATTTCTGGATTTAGTTAGAATTTAATAATATTGCTTTGCTTTTTATTGTATTTATTTTTGTAATCATCTTTTACTTAAGGAATGGGATGCTGGATTTCCATTTAGATTAATGATATGATTGTTCCTTTTAAAATTAAGTATAAATTTCATCAGTTTAAAGATATTGCATAAATAATATTTTAATGACATGACTGAGATAAAAATAATGGAGGAAGTATAAGAGGGCCTGACTTTTGGACAACATTATTTTTTAAAGATTTATTTATGTATGCATACAAGCTGGGGTACAGGTCAGAGGTGTGGGGTGGCGAGAGGGTTCACCAGAGACAGAGTGGGGAGCAGAACAGGCAGATCAACGAAAATACACTGCTGAGGGGGCAGCGGGTGAGGCAGGAGAGGTCTGTGGCGCCATATGGGAATCTCCCTGGCTGGGTGTAGAACTCGCATCGCCACTGCCAACAGCTCCACAGCACAGCACTTAACCTCTGTGTCACCAGGAAGACCCACTTTTAGACATTTTATTTTCTCACCTTTGGTGTCCCTGAAACTTTGTATAGTTCTAGAATTCTACATTAAGACAGAAAAGAAGACTCTAAAGTCATTAGAGAGCTCCTATGGTTACTGTTAGAAGTGAACTGCTCACCAAGAAAAGGCAATTGTTACTATCATCATCAGGATGTGCTCTTCAGAGAAAATACAATGTTTCTGTTGCATCCTGAAGGACTGAACCTCCCTAACCTGTGCAAAGAAACCTTGACGGCAAGTCAGGGTATAAGTGATGGGGAGGACACCCTTGTAGCCTTGAGCTCCTGGGCCTAGATGCCACCTATGATTCTCCTAATATGTCAAGTCAGTTGTATCTAGTGTGACCAGTTCTCCTTACACTCCAGAGTGAAAGTTCACTAGCAGAAAGTTTCCCTAGAATCGCACGCCCAGTGCTCCTCACAGGTTAAGATTTGCTCAATTAGTTTTAGATGCAGATGTTTCACAGGTGTTAGAAATAAAGAGAAGCAAATTGCATGAGTTTATCTTTTTAAATAGCTGAATATTATTCCATTCTGTATATGTACCACATTTTTCTTGATCCAGTCATCTAATTTTGGGCATCTGGGTTGTGCCCATATCTTAGCTATTGTAAACAGTGCTGCAATAAGCATAGGGATGCAGGTATCCAGGGAGGGAGGGGGAAGATAAGCATTCAAAATGGGGGAGAAAAGAGCACAAGGGACTATGGTGATGGTTCACAGGTGAATTGGTGGTGGGTAACCAACGGGGGATACACAATAATGTAAAAGATATAAATAAATAAGAAATAAAGAGATGAAGAAAGTAGTGTGAGCCTCCAGAGCACAACCATTTGTGAAGAATAAATGCTGCAATTATTTAGGAATCAAACTCAGTGACAGGACGATGATCTCATCTCCTTTCCATGAATGTCTTGAGATTTCAAAGAGAGGAATAATAAAATTCAGGTGACAGGTGGTGGCAACATTCCAAGAACAGATTTCAAATAGTAGAGTCAATGGCATAGCCTAACTCTGGCAAGGTTTAGAGGCTCAGAATTTCAAGTGGGGAGAAGCTCCCTGCCTCTCGGCCCACCTGCTTAGGCCAGACAGTTTCAGGGGATTCTTGGCTTCTCATTCCATGCCAAGAAGGTGACAGGAGACAGTCTCAGTGAAGAGGAACTGAGGTTCCTCAGGTTGGATTCCCTAGAGGCAGAACCCAAAGAAAGACTCACGTGCAAGTGATTCATTAAGGAAGCCTTTCTGGAAGAGACCAATAAGATGGTGGGAGAGAAAGGAGGGAGGGAAGACAAGTAAAGTCTTGGAGCGGGAACTCTGAAGTACGAGCAATGCTACAAGGAAATGGTGCCACCAGGAAATAGTAAGGAATGTGAGATTAGGGTCGCATTTCCTACATCTTCTAGAATGTAATTCCTTGCACACTGGCTTTTCCTGGTGTGGGCAAATGGGACTATAAAACATGAGGACAGCTCTTCTGGAAATGGGTGCCAGCTGCTGGGAGCAAAAAGACATGGAAGGGGATGGACGTGTATAAAATGGTAAAAGGCATTCAAACACATCTAGAGGGAGGCACCTCATTGTGTACTCAAAGGGTGATATCCAAAAGGGGTGACAGCATGTTTTGAGTAATGAACAGTGTAAGGACATAGGGAGTACTGAAGGACATAGTGTGATGGCAATCGGGTTGGCAACTGAAACATGGGCATGTTGGAGCAGGGAGGTGGTGGCTGCCCATTGTGTGCCAAACAGGACCCAGCACTGCTGAGAGGAAGTTCAGGTTTCTCAAGTAGGGAACCTTGAGCGCTGCAACCTCTGGAATTGAGACTGTGCAACTAGAGAATGGAACTGGGTTTCTGGGGGTTCCCCCTACATCAGGTTTGTCCCTGAGCTTGTTCAGAGCTGAACCTGCAGCTCTGCAGCAGGGAAAGGAGGGGAGGGTGTGATACTTGCTACTCACAACTGTAGAAACATTCCTAAGGAACAGGTAAGATGCTCAGAAGAGGTTGTAATTGAGTTAGATGTTTCTCTGTTGCCTGTAGGTAGCAAATGCCTTCATATCTCACATTTTTATTGTTTCCAGTTCATTTTTGCTGTCCTTTCCTTTTGTTCTTATTGCTATTTCTTTTCATTTCAGAACTATTTGTAATATGCTATCTTGATGGTCAAAACATGCTTATCATTGATTTTACCACAATTAATAAATATATGAAATCTATATTAACTTTAAGAAATTTTATACTATACATTTATCAATACTTCTATGTATAAAATGTTTCCTTTCAAGTACTACCGGAGAAATTTTCAGATATGTTCATGCCCCCTAAGGAATATGTTAGTCTGAGTTGTTTTGTAACTCGTTCTAAAATGGGGAACCAGGTGTCTTCTGGGGATACAGTACATAAAGGATTTTAAAAAAAGGGTCCTCCTTAAAACAGTCTTGACAGAAAAATACAGGATACAAATACTGTGGGGGACAAATTTATACTAAAAATTCATCATTAATTATACTGTATTTTTATTTGCAAAATCTGACAACGCTACCTGAAAATCTGATCATTGAGTGTGTCATCTGCGGGAAGGAAGTCTCAGCAGAGCTCACCTGTCCGTGGAGAGCAGCTCTACTCTGCCCAGGAGAAAGTCTAGTCAAGGGGAATAGAGACCCGCCCAGACTCAGATTATAGGTCTGCCGATTACCACCTGTGGTATGTGAGCTGAGAAGCAAGCTGCTTCTTATCTATATAATGGGGACAGAACAACCTAGTTTACAAGTTGGTTGTCAGAGAGCAGATGTGCAGGAAAAAGTAGTCTCAGACCTCTGAGAAAGAGACAGACACCTGTTTCCTTTGCTGAAAACACCATTCCCTCCAACAGTAGGCGGGAAAAGCACCAGGCAGGATTTTTAGTTGAATAGAACATACAGTTTTTCCGAGGGTGGCTGAGTCTGTTCTGCATTTCACAGGTGACAAGCTGCAGAGAGTGGTACGGGAGGGTCGAACGTGACTACAAGTAATAGGATTCACAGTGACTGACTATATTTTGGATTGGCGGGAGACAGTAAACAGCCAGGTTCCCTTCTAACTAGAATAACTTGTTGCCACAGTCCTTATTTAGTTCAAACACTGGCTGCTCCCAGGAGCTTTGATTTCTGGGCACTTCTACCTTGGTCTTTGGCAATGAATGTCATACATCTGTCTTCTTTGGATGAGGAGCCAGAAGACGGGTGTCCAATGAAGCATCCCCATCCCCACCTGCCATGAGTGCCACCTGTGTCCATGTGGCCAACTCTTTTTGCCAGCTGTACTTGTCCACAACAGCACAACTGTTAATCAGCCTCCTTGGTTCTTAGCTGGTCATGAACAAATGAAGCCCTATGTTAATTTGCAAATTATAAAATAAAAGGATATTTTTATGACTGAAATGTAATGAAATGGACTCATGTATTATAGCAGAGTATATGAATATTCTCTTAGCCAGATTCTTGCTTTCCTAGTACAATGGAAATTGCCCCTTTTTGACAGTTTCCAGAGAAATATGCCTCCCTGAGCCTCAGATGTTCCTTCTTGTTTATCCAGAGGATTTGCTTCCTCAATGGTTTTCCACTGACAAATGGAATCAGTAACAGCACGTATTAACAAGGACTGATAGTCTATTTCCTTTAGGACCCTAGAGAGAAAATACTTCTAATAAGTTATAAAGCGGAACATGGAGTGGCTGTGACTAATTATTGACTTATTGTGAAAGTTTAGTAAATATCAAGTGATATTGCAAAAGGGGATGGACACAACAGAACCTCGGCCCTCAAAAAACTTATGATCTGATGTACATACTAAAAAGTAAAAGGTATTTAAGCGTCAGACGCTGTCCTTCCCAGTGGTTCTACTGTGCTTTGTAGGAGTTCAGTAAGCGCTCTGTGCGTGTTCCTGTGGGGTCTGCATTTTTATGCGATATGTCAATATAGAGACTGCTGAGGTTTTTCAGCTATCCCCTCTTCCTTCTCCTTTTCTTCCACATTGATACTCGTGTTAGGATTCGGTTTCAACTTAGATAACTAAATCTATGCACACTTGTTTCGCTGAGGTGATATCAGGCAGACACTCGGGGACCTGTCTCTAGTAGGTCCTGAAGCGTTTGTCTTGCTCATGGGCAGAACCTGGGCTCCCAGTGCAGACAGAAGTCACCTTAAAGTGGAGACCCTTCCTCATTTTCAACTTCTGGCGACTGAAGCACAGAGCAGGCACAGTGTTCCCTGTCGAATGAGAAGCACTGACTCGCCAGTCGGCTGGAGATAAAGCGGTGGTCATATCAGCGAGCATCTATTTTGGGCCTGAAGAAAGCCTGGCTTGTGAAGATTGACTTCTCTTCTGTATTGTGTGACGCCTGCTGCAGAAGCTGTGCTTTTCAGCCATGGCAGAATAATCCTGAGTCTCATACACAGCGTCTGAGAACCTAGAGAAGGACTTCTTCTCCTCTCCACCGCTGCATAAAACAATATTACGTAAGAATTCCACATGTCTGGGTTCCAATTGGGTCTCAGGCTTTTAAAACAGCATCAAACTGAAAAGGTAAATTCTATGGGCTCCATTTAAAGAATGAGACAACCGAGTCTCAGAAACCTCTCTGGGTTCACACTGAGATCTGTATGGCCCCAATATTATGTTCTCTTCACTATACCATGGTGTGTCTCTTTTTTATTCTTTATTTAATTAAAAACTACTGAGGAAACAGTGGTTTTACAACACTGCATATGATTTAGGGGACTAGGTTCATGCCGCCTCAGGTGGATGTTACCACCCAGCTGTCACCATTTAAGCACCATATTCCTTCACTGCAGGCCATCCATTTGTTCCCTCTCCCCTCTAGTAACTTCGATTTTGCAGTTTCATTTCTAGGGTTTATTTTGCTTATTTTTGTCCATTCCTTTGTGTGTGTTTTGTTGTTAGCGAGTCTGCTTGTTTTCTCTATATTCTATACATGAATGAAATCATTCAGTATTTCTCTCTTTCCTTCTGACTTATTTCACTTAGCACAAGAGTATATGTAGCTACTCTGCCTTTTAGGAGGGGAATATAACTACCTATTTCTTAAGAGTGGGCTGCTCATAATAGCTGTTTTCCAAAGAACACAGGACAGAAAGTAGAGACAAGAGTAACTTTACAGGCCTCCCTGGTGGCACAGCGGTTAAGTGCTGCACTGTAGAGCTGTCAGCAGCAGCATCATGAGCCCGGCCAGGGAGATTCCCACATGGCGGGGCAGACCTCTCCTGCCTCGCCCGCTGCTCCCCTCAGCAGTGTGTTTCCCTCGATCTGCCTGTTCTGCTCCCCACTCTGTCTCTGGTGAACCCTCTCGCCGCCCCAGGCCTCTGGCTTTTACCCCAGCTTGTATGCATACATAAATCTTTTTAAAAAAGAGTAACTTTACAGTGGAGAAATCTGTCAAACATGATCACAGTCACATGATCAAGGTTGACATCAGTAGCAGTAAGTGTGTACTCTTGATGAGAGTGACACTTCACCTCTATAATCTTCCTTCTGAAACTCCCAGTCCACTCATGAGAAAGTGATCAGATAAATCCCAAATGAAAGTCATTCTGCAAACTAACCCGTCCAGTGTCCCTCAAACCTGTCAAGGTCATCTTCAACCAAAAAAGTCTGGGAACTCTCATAGCCCAGAGGAGTGTAAGGAGACATGACAAATCAGTGTGGTGTGAGATCCCAAATGTGTTCCTGGAGCAGAAAAAGGACAAGTTAATAAGAATCAGATAAAGTAATAGGCATCAAATGTGGACTTTAGTGAATAAAGCTATGTCAATATTAGCTTATTAATTGTGAAAAATATTTCCTATTAAAATAAGATGTTAATAATTGGGGTAACTGGGTATGGGTTGCATGGGAACTATCCATACAAATTATTTTAAATAGATACCAATTGAAATAGTTTATTTTAAAGATATGAGCCTACAACTAAAAATCTACCAAAAGATAATAAAATACAAAAACTTAATGCTGGCAATGATGCTGTGCCACTATGTCCATGTGGAGACAGACGATAAAGCTGGAAGCCTACCTAACACTCTGCATAAAGAGAAAGTCTACTTAAGACCTAAAAGTGGAAAAGCAGAGCTACACAAACTTTTCAAAAATAACAGAAAACATCTTTATAATGAATGATCATGTGGTCTCCGGGTTGGCAGTATCAGCATCCTCAGGGAATTTGTTAAAAATACAAATTTTGGGCCCCATCTTGAGAAACTTCAGGTGTAACATCCACCTGTTCTTGTTTTCAAAGCCCTCTAAGTGGGTGTTATGTATAGTTAGTGTGAAGACCACTGGAATAGAGGTAACCTTTCATACTCAATATAGGGAAGACAATCTACGAAGTGAAATATTGATGAAAATAGCTGTAATAATTAAAACATGAAATATTTATCAAACAATTTCATTGTTTAGAATAAGTAACTAATCACAGATTACCTTGTAAACTATTCAGTGTAGATAAATATAGAGCATTGTTTCTTGATTGGGAGTGATTTTGTTCTCTGGGAAATTTCGGAGTCTGGAGACATTAAAACTACTGTGGGGTAGTCATTTAGTTAATAGAGGACAGAGATGTTGCTAAACATCTTGCAATGTACAGCTAGTCCTACCCAACAAAGAATAACCTGGCTCCGAATGCAAATAGTGCTGAGTTTGAGAAACTGTGATATAGAGATTTCCTTCCATCTTTAAGATAGTGAACAGTGGTTTGTGCAATTCACAGAGGAAACACCAAGATGACTAGTACACATTGAAAAGAGCAGGTTGGTAGGTAAGTGTAAGCAGTACTATCTCCACTAGCAGGTGGGTAAATGTAAATAATTACAACCCTTATTTTAGTAAACCAAATAAAGATGCAAGTAAAACACAAAGTTTCATATCATCATATATAAGTTACCTATTGCTGCTGTAACAAATTACCAAAAATTGAGTGTTAAAACAATCTTAGAATTGTATTATATTTCAGTTCTGGAGTCCAAACCCCAAGATTAGGCTCACTAGTCTGAATGTGAAGATATTGGCAGGGCTGGTTACTCTATTAGTCTCCAGAAGAGAATCTGCTTCTTTGTCTTTCCAGTTTCTAAGTGGTGACTTGAATTCCTTGGCTATTCCTTCCTCCATCTTCAAAACCAGTAACGTAGCAATTTCAGATTTCTGAATCTCTGACCTGTGCTTCCATGCTTTCATCTTCTCACGCTCTCCTGATTTCCTATTCTAAGGATACCTGTGGTTAGGAGGGGCCCACGTGGATAATGCAGGATTATTTTCCCATCTCAAATCTGCATCTACAAAGTCCCTTTTGCAATTATGAGGTACACATATTCACAACTCACAGGGGTTAGGATATGGGCACCTTTGGAGATCCATTATTCAGACTACCATGTCACATAATGAGGAGAATGGGGGGGGGGGAAATGACAACACTTAGGTCGTGCAAAATGGTGTACTATCTTGTAGAGCAACTGGACATGTTGGCTAATGTTGAAGAACATCTTTCAACCCCAAAATAGCGTTTTTTAGTGATTATGTCCGAAGGACTTTTACATATGTCTGCAAGATGAAATTCACCTCAGAAGACAGGTACAAGAACATTAATTGCAGCAGGGATTATAATTGTGTAAAAGTGGGGAAACTAGTTATCTCCTCATTAGAAGGTTAGAGCATATTGAGATATAAATGAACTAGATGTTTTGTATCAACATGTATAAATCTCTAAAATTACAGTTGAAGAAAAAGCTATAAAAATGAATGTATTAGAATAACATTTAAGTTTATTCTCTGGATTTATGCATACATGGTAGATATATGAAAACATACCTGAGGGGGGGGGGGAAGAGAGAGAGAGAGAGAGAGAGAGAGAGAGAGAGAGAGAGAGAGAACTAAGTAGGCAAGTCTGAGAATAAAAAGTGGGAGAAGAGGAGAAAAGTGTGACTTTAGATATTTCCTTAACTTTATTTAGATATTTAAGGATTTATGGAAAACGAGACAGGGAAATCTAAAACAAATATGGCAAAAGTTAACTTCTTTTTAGTTGCAAAATGAGTCTATAGATGTATGATAATGTTTTTAAAAAATGTCTTTAGCTCTTAGAATTTCTTTGACCAAGTGAAATTCATTTTCCTATGGTGATGTAATCCAGAGAGTTCTGATTATTATGGCAAAGTCAATATTTTAAAGCTTTTTGTCCTGAAAATCTATTTATTGTGAATTTGGTGCACAGTCCTCTTTATATTTTTTAAATTATAAATCAATAATGCATCCTTGCTGTCTTGCTGTTATCCTTTAGTATTCTCTACTAGATTTGAAAGGATTGCTTTGAAGAACACTGACCTCTTAATTGGTTTTTAAAGGAATGTTCAAATAATTAAAGATAGTTAGAAATTTTTGATAGCATTAATAGTCCTAAACTGCCACCAGAGTTCAATTGATAGGGTGCTTAAAAATTCTTTTTAAGTTGGGAGAAGTGTCTTTGTCTCCTTTCCAACACTTCAGTATTTTAATGTTAAAAGGTACTTTATTGCATGCTTTCTTATTCTATTAATCAGGATATTGGAACAGCTGGTGACAGCAGCACCGTCCATCTGTGTGACATGTGAGTTTGTGGTCATCTCCAGATTGTCTGAATTCACTCCTCTTCAGGCTGTGGCATTGGCTATTGGAAGTTCTAAGGCATGTTACAGTTTATAAAGGCTTCACATTCATCTGAGGAACATGCATCGTATGCTGTTAAATCGCAACCTCAGGAGCAATTCAAAACTGATTCCTGTACAGGGAGGGCAAGGAGAGGCTGAAGGAAGAGGCAGGCAGTTCCAGATTGATAGGCAGCGGCTTTGATAAGCAAGGGGACTGGATAAAGTGAGGTCTTGGGCCACTGTAGGCAGGTAGACATCCTCACCCACTTCCAAGACTCTCTTTATTTATTATTATTGTTTGTATCTTTTACACTATTTTGTATTTCCCATAGGCTACCCACCACCAATTCACCCGTGAACCATCACCATAGTCCCTTGTGCTCTTTTCTCCCCCATTTTGAGCTCTTATCCTCCCCCTCCCTCGCTGAATGTCTCTCTCTTATTTGGTTTCCCTATATTCCTGCTATAAGTGAAATCATTCAATATTTTTCTCTTTTTTTCTGGCTTATTTTGCTGAGCATGTTCCCTTCTAGCTCCATCCATGTTGCTGCAAATTGCATGTGTTTATCTTTTTTGATTGCTGAATAGTATTTCATTGTGTATATGTACCACATCTTCTTGATCCAGTCATCTATTTTTGGGCATCTGGGTTGTTTCCATACCTTAGCTATTGTAGACAGTGCTGCAATAAACATATGGGTACATGCCTATTTTTGGATTGTTTTTGTGTCCTTCGCACTTCCCAGACTCTTAAGAGTTTATGCAGAAGCCTCCCTGGGTGTCTGTCAGTTATGGGTGGGTGATAAGCTTCCAGTGTTAGGGTGCAGCTTTCAGGTCAATCTGCTGTCAAGTCTTCTCCATAACCTCCAAAATATGCAAACAAGGCAGTTGGCTTAACAGGTGAGAATACCCTCCCATAGAGCACAAAAGTAAGTTTCAACTATATTCTCAAAGAGTTTACGTTGCCTTTTCAACTTGTCTTCAAAATAACTTGATAAAATTGTAAAGTATGATGCTCATTTTCCTGATGAGACAGCTGAGGCTTATGAAGGGAGGTAGGAAGCTCGCCCAGGGTTGCATGATTGGAAGATTCAAAATTTAAATACCAAATTTACATTTTCTTCTACTCAACAGTACCACTCCTAGCAGTAAACATGAAATATGATAGAAAATAAAATCTTGATGGGTTAAATAAATTGTAAATTGGAGAGAGACCTATTAAGTCGGTTTTTATTTTCTTAAAACAATTTTCCTATTAGGAGCTTCTTCAAGGATAGTGGGAGTAGAATACCATACTCGCTTACTAATTAGTTAGCTAACTAGTTAACTAAATATGTTTATGAGACATCAGCAGATTTAATTTATATATTAAAAATATATTGGTGTTTGGTATCATAGAAATTGTTCAGATACTTTTGGGAAGTTATTTTGCCTGCTCTTGTGTTATTTGCATGGAAATTATTCATGTTTGAGGAGGTCAGCTGAAGGAGAAACAAAGTTAAATAAAACAGGATTGATAAGAATGGGAAGAGAGGAGAAAAGGCAAACTCCAGGTAATCAAGGCATGGTGAATCTCGTTGGTACATTTTTTGTTGATAAACTGATTAGCTGGTAGCTGGCAGAGAGGCAGGCCTGGACATTCTGTCCTTGAGCAGGCTGATTAATGGAATACAAAAATGCAATTTTAGTTGTTCATGAAAACCTGCCTGGAAATTTTAGCAGAGTGCACGCAGGCTGATAAGCACCATTCCCCTTGTCTCTCATTCTCATACTGTCCTGGATTCTGTCCTCTAGGAGGTATGGACATGGGAGAGGAGGATTCCCGCATGGTTTTCCACCTAAGAAAATTTAAGTTTAGTCTTAGAAAGGAGTGTGTGGTGGAACAGGTCACCATGTGGAGACGTGGGGACACAGCAGGTCAGCAGCCCATGCTGTGCAGAAATGAGAACTCAGGAATACACGGGTGGTTTGGAGCTTTGGGTTATTGGGAAGGCAGAGCTGACATTGCAAATATCATAGGGTCAAATGGGAAATGGCCTTAGAGACTTCACTTGCATGTTAAGATTTGTGTCCTAGGGGCTCCATGTGGCCACTGGAGATTTTTAAGAGGGGGTCTAGGCTAAGGAGGCTGACATTTCTGGATGGCTCCTCTGGATGCGGGAAAGCTGAAGTCTGAAGCCACAGACGGGAGGAGAGCTGATGTAGGACTTAGAAGTGGAGTGATTTCTGTCTACAAAATATATCAGAGATCATGTTCTGGTGAGACCTCCTATTTCCTTCAACTCTAAACACATGCCATTTGAAGCACTTTTAAAATCATAACCTCACATATTTGAAATCCAGTTCTTGTGAGAACCAATGATGACTTATTCTCAATTGCTTAACTATAAAAATTTGTCCCCCAAATTGAGAACGTTTAATCAACATTTGAAAATTCACTTTGGCATTTAAGGCGAATTAATTAGTAAATCCTTCAGAATTAACAATGATTTTCATTTGCAGATCCATAGCAAACATCAAAAGTAAGCATTTGCAAATCTTCCCTGTGGTACCAAAAGCTGCATTTCCAAAGATACAAGAAGTCCCTGGGTCTCCTTTGCCACATTCTCCATTAAGAGACTGTTTTGTTTACAAGTAGAGTCAAAAGGTGCCATAATGTCTTTTTTCAGTGCAAATTCTCTCTCATAAGTATCGCTGCTCCATCTTCTTGGTCTTTGTGTTTGAAGTCGTAGCCCCACCTCTATCCAATGCAGCTTTGAGTTTAGCCAGTACGACTTTCTGCTTGAAACACTTAAAAAATCTTCTTATGTCTGAACCCTTAATGATCCTATGTGGGTTTCAATGTTATGAACAGAGTGTACTTCTCTTCCCACACCCCTTAATGTAAAAGTCACATTTTATTTCTCTAGCCCTACTCAGCCTATCTCCTAATATTGCAAGGTAGTTTGTCTCTAGGCATTTCCAAATGCTCTTTCCTTAACCCTGAACTATCTTTCTCTAAAGACAGTTCCTCCCTCCTCTCTATTTTCAACCCCACTTACCGCTAGCCCCATACAGGAAAATGCTATCAGGTGGTTTTTCTACTATTATTTAGAAAAAGCCAAAGAAGCAGGCTGTGGTCTTGAAGGATGACACAGCAGGCAGCCCAGGTGTGTTTGGCTGGGGCAGAGGCCCTGGTGGAAGAGTTACCTGACCGTGGAAATATGTCCTCAGGAAGTTATTTAAAAAATACCTTTTAGTATTCATTCACATGAAATGTTTAAAGTGTTTTTGCCAAAACACTATGTACATACTGATGACAGTTGATGAAATTCCACATCAGCCAAGCTGGCATATGTGACAGGCAGATGACCAAGCCCTTTATTTTCGGCCATTTAAAAATCAGATTATGGCTGCCAAAATCAGCAACACAAATGGACTGGGAATATGAGACCTTGAGATGTCAACGTATAGCAAATCCGATCTCATTCCCAATATCCTGTGCCTTACCTCATGGTTCTTGTACCACTACACTGTACCTAGTTAGTTATCCTCAATTTGTTAGAAAAATTGAGAAAAGCTCAAGTTTAGGTAACCTGCAATGAGAAGCTTACTATGGAAAGCAGAGGGTTTCATGGTGCATGGAGGGAGTACCTGACTTGCTGCAGCTGTGGAGCAAACAACGCCAAGGGGCAGGTGAATGTCTTACATAGAAGAACAATGCTCCAAAAATCAATAAAATTCCAATATAAGTAGGTCTGCTATTACAAACTCATTGCTCTGGGCCTCCCTGGTGGTGCAGTGGTTGAGCGCTGTTCTGTGGAGCTGTCGGCAGCGGCTACGCGAGTTCGATGCCCGGCCGGGGAGATTCCCATATGGCAGGGCAGACCTCTCCTGCCTCGCCCACTGCTCCCCTCAGCAGTGTATTTCTGATCTGCCTGTTCTGCTCCCCACTCTGTCTCTGGTGAACCCTCTCGCCGCCCCACGCCTCTGGCCTGTACCTCAGCTTGTATGCAAAAATAAATAAACACATGCAATTTGCAGCGACATGAATGGAATTAGAGGGGATCATACTCAGCGAAACAAGCCAGAAAAAAAGAGAAAAATATCGAATGGTTTCACTTATAACAGGACTACAGGGAAACCAAATAGGAGCTACACTTGGGGTGGAGGGGGTGGGGGGAAGGGGAGGATAAGGGCACAAAATGGAGTAGAAAAGAGCACAAGGGACTATGGAGATGGATCACGGGTGAATTGGTGGTGGGTTACCCAAGGGGAATACAAAATGTAAAAGATATAAATAACAATAAAAATATATATTAGGAAAAAAAAATCTTAAAAAAAAAAAACCTCATTGCTCTATTTGGGAAAGAACAGGATACTGACTTGTTCTATGGGGACTTTGTGTTGATGAATCAAAAAATCTTGACTACCCAGATTCCTATGACCCCATGTGTCTATTAATGGGTGGTACTCACACGTTGCTGGAAGATAATGCAGAGTTTTCTGTGCTTGTGTGTAACATGTGACTCCTTCTTCAACCTGCTCCTAACTTACCTCTAGACCACAAGGTCAATGCCAGGATGAAGTTATAATAGAACTTAGCTGAAGTCATGTTGAACCTAAAAGGGAGTAAGGAGACTTTTCTAAAGGAGTTGCGAAACCTCACTAACATCTAATGGTAGTAGCCTTATGTGTGTAAGGACTGAATTTTGATTGTACTCTATCATTGAATCAAGAAAGGGAAACACTTTTAGAGGATGCTGTTTGCAGTCGGTGGAATGCATTGACTTCTCAACCAAGGTATGGAAGCAGGAGTGCAATGCTTACTGTCACTCCCAACAATTCTTTGGAGGCAATTTGCATTTCTTATAGCTAAAATTCTTTGACTTTAGGTATATTAGTTGCCAAAGGAGAAATACTTCCAATAGAGAGATATTGTAAGAGTCCCATTGAGAGCCACAAGTTATGGCTATCACCCCTGGGCACCTCAAGTTCCTCTGGCCCACAGAAGAATAGGATTAAAGAAGAGCCACCACATTGGAGAGGCTAATGAGCATCAGGAGGAGAAAGGGATACTATTATATGGGAGAATATCTTTGGTACCCAAATGAAGTACATGGGCACATTTTCATACAATATTGTCTGATTTTCATGGCAAATGGATAAGTACAGCAGCCTTGATCTAAGAAGGATGTTGTGACGAAGGATTCCGGCCTTTCACACACATGGATGTGGATCATGCCACCAATCACTGAGACTGGCAGAGATAAGGATGAAGGGAATCTGAATGGACAGTAAAGGAAGGAGACAATAAGTATCCATTGTGACCTCGAGGCTAGTAGTAGCAGTAAGTGCCCTGTTTTTTCCCCATTAACTTTCCTAAAGGTCCTTTAGGAAGAGAAACCCACTTCAATGTTCCATTAGCTTAGAATTTATTTGAAGAGTTAGATTTGAGTGCTGCAAGGGGAGGGCTATAGTGTGTGCTCAGATTGCTGTCAGGACTGAAGGGCTTTCCCCCCAGATTCTAGGAGTTCACCCAGTGGACAGCACTAAGCCGTTAGCTACCATTCTTTGGGAAGTGCCACAGTTGAAAGTTTCTGGTCCATGGCTTGTCTGCTTTCTGGGATCAGCATGTATCTAATGACTGGTTGAAAGAAGGTTATAATGACTGGCTGGAACTTGAAACACTGTAAAAGAGCTACCCTGTGCTCAGGATTCCTGGGAATCTCAGTGGAGAACTTAGGTGATACTCCGTTAGTCTAACTTCTCTCTCTGCTTAATTCTGCCTCCTTTGCTCCCCTTCCCCCATTGTTGCCAGGAGTGTCCCTAATAAAACGCCTAATTCTAATCTTCATCACTGCTTCCCAGTGAACACTACCTGCAGTGCCAACTTAGGATAATGGACCCTTATATCATGTCTCTGAGTCTTTGCCCTTAGTTGGTATTGTGGTTTGGTGTTTTATGCTTCTTGAAAAGCTGGCAGTCCGTAGTTTCTCTGATGAGCCCCAATAATGAAGACCTTGTTTCTTGTTTGATCACAGCTAACTCAGCTTGGATTTTTATATCCAAAGTGTATGTCTTCTACCATGCACTTCTCTCCTCTTTAGTTCTTCATTGTTTCTCCCAAATAGTCCTCTCCAGGCATTAGACCCCAGAGACCTACTTCTGACGTCTCCTTTTGTGGTCCATTCTTCTTTGTTTACTTTGTTACCACTCTGATCTTGGGGTCTGAGGCGTCGGTGTAAATGGTGTAGAAACTGACCTCTTTTCTATCACAGGACATGTACATTCTGGTGTTTAGGATGAGGCTCAGGAATTGTTACTACATAAAAATAAAGACAAGTCTCAATAAGAAATTAGCCATCTGCAGAAACCTCCACAGAAATAGCCTGTACTACATGGTGATTTGCAGACTGACAGCATTAAGGAAGCAGGAAACAACCCTCTAGGCTGTAATCATCACAACCAAGCTGTAATTTTGGAAATGGATGTGTGGAAAGGTGTTATATGCTAACAATTACAATCAGGAAACTGGTGGTCAGCATGGAATGAAAGCAAAGAAGAGTCTGTTGGAAGAAAGGCTCTTTAAACAGGACTTGATCTCTGTAGAAAAGTCTCATCACTGACAGATCTAGCCAGAAATAAGCACATTATCAAGTTTAACTTACTGTTTTTTAATGCTGACATCTGTCTCATGGTCTCCTTTGTGATCAGACCTTGATGAGAAAGTGCCCTATTCACATTACCCATCTCAATTTCCCTGGGCAGTTATGAGATGTTATGAATATATTGTAACTATGGCTCCAAAGTTGACTGCAGAATACAAATTTATGTACAAACTACAAATAAATTTTCTCTCTTTGAGCTTCATTAAAAAATATAATTTCTATGTTGTAGCATCTATTTATAAAAATTACCTAGTGCATAGTTGGAGCTTAACAATTGCATTGGCATCTTAATTCCTTCCAAAACAATGTTTTCTATAAGAAATCTGCTTTAAAATTAAGTTATAGAAGATATACCAATCATTTATTAATTAAAAATGTCTCAGCTAACATTATCAATATTAGACAGTGTCATCTTAAAGTTTAGAACATTAACAGAAATAAAAAAGTTTATAACAAAATGACAAGGGTCAATTCATCAAATATGCATACTGTTTCTAAATGTGTATGCCCCTTATTGGAGTACTTCAAAATACATGAAGCAAAGGCTGATGGAAATGAAAGACAAATTGGGCAGATCAGATCCACACTCAGGATTGAAAATGTTCCAGACTATTTTCCAAATAATTAATAAACAAATAGAGATAAAATCAGCAAGGAGAGAAAAATACATAGCATTATTAATAATTTGGATCTGAGATTATAAAACACTTCACCCAACAAGAGCAGAATACCCATTCTTTGCAAGTTCAACTGGAACACTTGCCAAGACTTGCAGTGTCCTGCATCATAAAACAAATATGAAAAATGTTTGAAGAATTGAAATCTTATTATTAAATTCTTATTAAATTTTAATGGCACTAATCAAGGGAAAATAAGACACTTAACTGAAAAATATGTGAATGTTTAGAAAGTAAATAGCATGAGTCTAAATAATCTAGGTATAAAAGTAAGTCTCAAGAAAAATCAGAAAATATTTTGATAGATTAAAAATGAAAATGCAAAATAACAAAATTTGTGAGATGCAGCTAAGGCAGTGGCTTAGAGGGAAATTTATAGCATTAAAATTAATGTTTTAGTTTGTCAGGGCTGCTATAACAAAGTCTCAAAAGCTGAGTGGCTTTAAACAGACAATTATTGTCTCAGAGTTCTGAAATGTACAAGTATGAAATCATAGTGTTTGCAAGTGTTGGTTTTTCTAAGGCTGTGAAGGGAGATCTAGGCTTTTCTTGACTTGTAAATGGTCATTTTTGTGTTCATATATGTATGCATGTATGTGTCCAAATTTCCTCTTACTATAAGGACACTGTCATATTGGATTAGGGATATACCCTACTCCAGAATGAACTTACCCTAATTTTACTAACTATGTCTGTGATGACCATTTCCAAATAAGATCACATTATGAGGCACAAGAGGTTGGAACTTCAATACTATAAGGATTTTCAGTGGAGACAATTCAACCACATGAGAGAGGAAAATCTGACATTAACCTTAAATTTCTACCTCAAGAAAACTTGGGGAAAAAAACAAGAGTAGGTAAGAGCAGAAATCGATGAAATTAAAAAGCAATAACAATGAAACTCAAATCTTATTTTTCAAAGAGTCTATAGAATTAGTATACTTGGCGTTAGACTCAAAGCAAAAAGGGAAAATACGAGTCACCATTATCAACAATGGGAAGGGATATCACTAGAGATATCACAGGTCTTAAACGGATATTAAGATAATCTAAACAATTCCAAGCATGTAAATTCAGCAATTTAAATGAAATGGAATAATTCTTTGAAAATCATTAACTATTTAGACTAAATAAACTCTCCAGAATAAATAACCTGAACAGAAATAAATCAAGTGGAGAAACTGAAGTCACCGTTAAAAAAAAAAAAAAATCCCCCAAAGGAAACTCTAGGTGCAGAGGGTTTCATGGTGGGAGAAGATAAAGTCTACAAGATTGGCAAGGAGGGGCCTCTATGGTGGGAGACCCCCTTCCTTAGTTAGTCTGCCCCTGTGCTTGGCATACTCAATTTCTGCAGCACTCGGTCATAGCAGATGTTCTGAAGTGCCGATCCTTAGAGGAGAAAAGAGAGGTGCTTCTCATCCAGAGTCTAAGTCCCTTCCTGTAGGTCTGCTAATCCTAAGCGGCCTGTCCGGCCACCATTTAGTTCTCTGCAGTTCTGCATTCCTACCCAAGGTCAGAACTGCCCGGTCAATCAGTTATAGGAGCCCAACCCTTCAAAGTGCCTTTCATCTTCTAAAGCAGGAAGCTAGATCACTTTGGGAAGGGTGTGCCTCAAGAGGTATGACTGGGAACTCCTGGGGAGCTGATGACAGATGCATAAACTTACTCCTGACTCATGCATCACGAGGTATGAGCGGGAACGCCCGGGGAGCCGAGGACCAATGTACGACAAAGGACCCCAGAAGCTGATCAGTGGAATGCCTTATTGATAAGATTGAAACCTTGGCTGGGGAATCTAAGGCTTGACCTCAATCATAATACTGAGTCATCAAGCGGAGAAGAAATGCCTGGAGAGCAGCCCACACGCCCTAATGCTATAGATAATAGGATACATTCTTTTCTACTTTCACCCATTTTCTTTTTATCTTCCTGCCCCTAACAACTGATGCTGTGATTATTCTATCAATACAAAGGCCAGGATTTTGCTCCTTGAGCAGCATCCTGCATCATGTAGCCTGCTCCACGACTCCCGTGTATCAGTGTGGTGTTGCTCCCAACGCAACACCTTCCTAGAACACTCTACGCACCATCAACCTACAAATTCCATTCTCAATTAATCCTAAGATTGCTTCCAAGTTTACATGGGCTTCATTCTGAGCGTACCTCTTATATCTGTAATTACATGAGTGGTTTTCCTAAAGTACAGACTGAGCCTGGACAGGCTTAGAGGATTTCCAGAGGATTGCCCAAAGTGTACAGGAAAACCTTTGTCAGGTAGAAGGAGGAGAGTGTGAGAGGACAGGAAGGGCAGGCTTTCGTGGGAGCCAGAGCTTGGGGGCTAGTTCTCTGCTGCGCTGACGTATTCTACTGGGGCATTTCAAGGTGTTTGAGAATTCTAAATTCGAACCTTGCTGTGATAAAAACATGTTTTTATGTGTTTTTTTTAGGGTAGGAAAATAAAACATGTTTTTCAGTCACTTATTCATTTAACATATAGCCCTTGAATATCTAGAAATATGATATAGGATCTAGTTGTACTCTTCTCCTGAGCACCTCATCGTAAGCATGAGGGTGGGGTGGGGGAATGTGGTTTACTGTCCTATCCTGAGCACCTAGAACAATGCCTGTCACAGTGGACAATCATGACAAGATTGAATGAGTGAATGAGTTTAGACCTTATAACCTTTCAGTGTCCCTAGAAAGATCCTAGATAAAAAGAAAGTGGTAATGATAGATCGTTGACACAGTAGTGGATGGTTAGCGGATGATCTGAGACAAGTCCCTTAGCACATGAGACACCAGCAATCTGGCGTCGCTGCTCTGATGGCCTGTGTGGGCTCCAGGGTGAGCATGTAGCAGATGAGTGTCCTGCTCCTGGCTGCTGAGCACCGGCTTTCCAGAGCACCCGTCTTCGTCATTTCCTCGGAACTCATTAAACCTCCAAGTGGGCCCTCACAGGAGAATGTGCTGCAGTGACTCAGCTGACTTCTCCCTCCTCCGTGGCTTTGCTCAGTATCTGTCATGTTTGCAAGGACATGTGGATTCTCAGAAGAAACTTTGGTTCCGGAATGATAGCTGAACTTTGAAGAATCTGAGCTTTAAATAACTGATGGAGTTCTTAGAAATAACTGAACTTGAGAACGGTCATGTGAGAAATCATGATGGTAGAACATGTTTGCCCCATACCTATAAAAATTCTCCCTTTGCTATTTGAATTTAATTGGAACAAACTTTAAAAATATTCAAGTTAGCTATGTGCCTGTAATATAAAATTAGTTTTTACTCAACTTCAAGATGAATTATTTCCAGTCATTCTTCACATCAGGAAGAAAATATAGCAAACAAACAATTAATAATTTAAAAGAACATTGGGGCAATTGAACTTTTCCTACAAATACCACATGTGTTAAACAGAAGGACAGAAAGTAATACATTAACTGTTTACCATTCAAATGGCTGATTGAGTCTCTAGCAATCATATGCTACAAAGAGGAGGTTTATATCACATGCAAATTTAGTGCCTAAAAAAGCATCCACCGTGGACATTAACCCAGCTCCTTGGCCTGTGGTCTTTAATGATCATACCACAAGGGTGAGTTACTTCACTGGTCCCTCATTTATCCTCTGTGTGATGACATCTTTAGTCCTTTAGTTTTTTTTTTTTTAACTTACCCACAAGTTCTTTTAAAATGCAAGTTAACTGCTAAATAGAGAATAGTAAGAGGAGATAAAATAGAAAGAAATGTTTGATTATGTAAATTGCTTTTTAGTTAAAGTCTATCTCTCAAATAAAACAGGCAGACACAAGATACTGAATCCTGACATAAAAATGATATTTAACTTATATATTGACTCCAATGTACAGACTAAAGAACTATAGAATTGTTATAGAAACACTCTCCTTCATGAATTGTACAGGTAAAGAAGTCTAAAAGAAGAGGTTGAAGAAGTAGAGAATTTTCTTTCTGCTGCAAAGAATATCCTGGAGAGCACGCTGGAAAGGGATGAGATCTTGGAAAGACTGGAAATTTGTGTTAGGTTATGTATATGCAGAACACTATGAGGAAACTGTCCTGGTATTTATGGGTGGTATGGGGTGACAGAGATAGTCAGCAGTGACTGAGAGAATGATGGGTGCAGAGGCTAGAGGGCTTGTTTGGTGACCTAAGGCCAAGACAAGTAATCAGTTCTAAATGCACCATGCTTCTCTGGCCTGTATTTTTGTGCTTTTGACATTGGTGAGGCAGGTGATGTGGCTACATGGACTAAATTAATATTGATTTTTTTTTAATCAAGAGCTCCTTGGGTTCTAGTGGCCTCCTTTCTAGACTAAAGTGAGTGGTGTGATATCCCCAAGCTCACCACCATTTCTCAGACTCATCTTTGACCCAGATCTGCCATTAGTGATATGTGTGTCCCCAGAGAAGATAGATGGGCCTCATTTTTCTTACCTACAGAAGGAGGACAATGGCCCACTTAAGTGCTTCAACCTTTCTACTATGTATCTCCTGGAGATGTGAGGGTGACCTGAATAAATTTAACCTTGATCACCTTTCTTGTTTAATATTCAATGTTTATTTATTTTAATGACGTTTTATTGAAGTACCTTGGTTTACATCATTGTTAGTTTTTTGGCAGTCTAGGTTCTCCCCTTCAGGTTTAGTCACCTTAGTGCCCCCACCACTGAAACATCCATAGTCCTCCATCATCAACATGAATTTGAAATGGGAAATATTAGCCATTCAGCGTGGTGTGATAACTTCTAGATTTGTTCATTGGGTCTTTTATTTTCTCTGCTATAGAGAAATATGCCAAAGTAGAGCTCTATGTGTTGCAATTCTTAGGCTTTCCCTCTTTTGTTGCAGGAAAGTTCCCAGATCCCTAATTCCCTATCTCATGGTTTTTTTTTTTCTCCCCAGAATATAATAAAGCTGATTGTTATTAACTATTCTACTTATCCAATAAAAGTCTAAGCTCATGGAGCAGTCTATCATAGGTGTATGATTGGAAAATATGAAGGGAAAGACACAGGTGCTATGAGAGAGGAAGTATTTCTCTGCAGTCTGTGAGGAGGATGGAATTTAGGGCCTGTGCATAGTGCAAACATAAGGCCCCATTCCCTGCCATACCCAGAAGAGTCTGCGGTGTAGACCAAATACTTTGTCCTTGGTCTGAGGGTTCCAGCATCAGGAAATTCCCCATGTCTGTGCTTAGTGCTATTGTAGTTTCTTTGATGGTTTCAAGAGACCCCAGATCTTTTTATAAATAGGATATCAGTAATGACTGTGATGGAATGAAGATGCAACCATCCTTATCCATTTGGAGAAGTCATGGAGTACTCCCAGGTTCTTGTATGACCCCAAAGGGTACACAACTAGCTGTAGTTCAAATTCACTTTTGTCCTAGACTTGCCGGTACTGCTGAATCACATTTGGCCCCAAGACCTGATAAATCTCTTGGCCCCTTTTCTTTTGTAAATTTTTAAAATTTATTTTTTAATTTAATTTATATCCTTTACATTATTGTGAATTACCCCATAGGTTTCCCACCACCAATTCACCCATGAACCATCACCATAGCTCCTCATGCTCTTTCTCCATTTTGATCTCTCTTCCTCTCTCTGCCCTGTAGAATGTCTCTTATTTGCGGTTGTCTGCTAGTTTTGCTTTTGTTATGTTTTGTGTGCTATTTTTTTCTTTCTGATTTCTCGTTTGGCTGTTTTACAGTCTTCCTATAAGTGATGCCATTTCTTTTTTCCTTTTAGCTTATTTCATTGAGCATGATCCCTTCTAGCTCCATCCATGTTGTTGAGAATTGCGTTAGTTTATCATTTTTGATTGCTCCATTGTATACATATGCCACACTTTCTTGATCCAGTCATCACTTTCGGGGCATTTGGGTTGTTTCCATGTTTTAGCTATTGTAAATAGTGCTGCAATAAACATAGGTGTGCATGTGACCTTTTGGATTACTGTTTTTGTGTCCTTTGGGTATAGTCCTAGGAGTGGAATTGCTGGGTCGTATGGAAGCTACCTCATGCCATGCTCAAAAACCAATTCAAAATGGATTAGAGACTTGGACATAAGACCTGAAACCATAAAATATATAGAAGAAAATATAGGCAAAACACTACATGACATACATCTTAGTAACATTTTTAAAGACACATCCCCCAAAGCAAAGATAGTGAAAAAAAGATAAACAGCTAGGATTACATCAAACTAAAAAGCTTCTGTACAGCAAAAGAGACATTCACCAAAAAAAAATAGACAGCCTATGGACTGGGAGAAAATATTTGTACTTCATACAATAGATAAGGGTTTGATCACAAAAATTTACAAAAAGCTCACATGACTCAACAAAAACAAACCAAAACGTCCGGTCAAAAAGTGGGCAGAAGAACTTAAAAGACACTTCTCCAAAGAAGACGTGCAAATGGCAAACAGACATTTGAAAAAATGTTCAACATCCCTCACAATCATGGAAATGCAAATAAAAACTACAATAAGATACCACCTTATACCACCAAGAATGGCACACATTAAAAAAACAGAAAACAACAAATGTTGGTGAGGATGTGGAGAAAAGGAACGCTCCTACACTGTTGGTGGGACTGCAAACTGGTCCAACCCCTATGGAAAGCTGTATGGTAGATTCTCAAACAATTGGCCCCCTTTTCTTCACTGAAGAAACAATAAGATAGATCTGCATGATCTTCACATATACACTCAGCTTTAAAATTATTAGACAACTTATCCATCCCAGAAGATTGTTCCCCAACCTTCTTCCCTACCCCCCTTCAAACCAAGGCTACATCCTGGATTAACACGAGCAAATTCACTAAGTCATTTCACTCTAAGTGGGAGAGAAGCATGCTCTTTGCCTGCTTCTTTTTATGTTTCTTGTACCGGGGTGCTCGAATTCATTGAGTGTTACAATTAGGAAACACTGATTAAGTTATATTCTTCTGAGAACAGCCAACTTCAAAGCACAAAACTCATGATGTAATGAACAAACATTATTGAAGTCTGTGGAGCTCTGCAGCATTATTTAAAAATCAGAAGAAAAGCGAAGACTTTAAAAGATCCAAGGCATTAAAATTAATAAGATTAGTAATGAATAAATTAAAAATGTTTTTTTTCTCAAATTTCAAAGAAATTCACTCCTTCATGCACTTCAAAATAAATAGTTGTCTGAAGGAAGCCCAAGTGAGTAGAAGGAAGGAAGTAATAAAAATTAGAGTGGAAGTAAGCAAAACTAAAACAATAAGACACGGTCAATGAAACAGCTAGTTTTTTAAAAATGACAAACATTTGGCCATATTCATAGAGAAAATAGAAAAACTCAAATTCAGTAATAAAAGAGGAGACATTAATGTGGATACCACAATATTACAAAAGATCATAAGAAACCATTATGAATATCCATATGCCAACAAATTGGACAGCCCACAGGAAATGGATAAATTTCTTGAACTGTGCAACCTCCCAATACTGAATCATGAAGAACCAAAATCTGAACAATTTTCACAAGCAAAGAAATTGAACCAGTAGTCAATATCTTCTCCCAAATCAAAAGACCAGGACCAGATGGCTTCAGTGGATGAATTCTACAGAACGTTGAGAGAAGAACTAATACCCATCCTTCCTAAACTCCTCCAAGAATTTGAAAAGGAAGAAGCACTTCCTAACTCCTTTTATGAGGCCAGCAAAATGCTGATACCCAAACCAGACGAGGACAGTACTATAAAAAGAAAAATATAGGCCAATATCTATGATGAATGTAGATGCAAAATTCTGAACAAAATACTAGCAAACTGAATTTAACAATACATTAAAGAAATCATACCCCATGGCAGGTGGGATTTATTCCAGAGATGCAAGAATTGTTCAACATTTGGAAATCAATTAATATGATTCATCAACTCAAAAAAACGAAAGATAAAAATCATATGATTATCTCAATATGTGCAGAAAAAGCATCTGATGAAACTCTGCATTCACTTACAATTAAAACTCTCAAATAAAATGGGAATGGAATGAACATACCTAAAGATAATGAAGACAATGTGTGATAAACCTATAGCGAACAGCATACTCAGTGGAGAAAAACTGAAGGCTTTTCCTCTAAGATCAAGATAAGGATGCCCCTTTTTACCACTCTTGGTAAACATAGTGTTATAGGTCTTCACCAGAAATTAAGCAGCAAAAAGAGATAAGAGATATTTGGATTGTAAAAGAAAGAAAACTGCCATTATATGCAGATGGCATGATATAACACCCTACCACCAAAAAACTTAGAAATAATAATTGGGTACAATAAAGTTATAGACATACAAAATTGGTTGCATTTGTATATGCAAACAATAAATTAGCAGAAAGAGAAATGATGAAAACAGTACCATTTATGATCATAGATTAAAGAACAAAACACCTAAGAATAAAGTAAGCCAAAGAAGTGGAAGGACCTATACACTGAAAACTCTAAAACACAGTTGAAAGAGACTGAAGATGCAAAGGTGGAATGGAAAGGTGTTTTGTGCCCATGGATCAGAAAAATCAACATCTCCAAAGAGGCCAAAATATAATTTAGTAGAATATATTGCATTGCTGTATTGATATGATTGAGATTGCTGGGCACGGAGAGATTAAGTGATTGTATTTCATCAAAGCCAAATAGTCAGCAGGTGAAGGAGCTGGGACTTAAATATGGCAGGAGGCTTGAGTCTGTTCTATAGCATGCTACATAGCATGGAACAGATGAATAGATCCTGGGAGAGAGTGAAGGTTGGATCAAACACAGGAATCTGGTGGGAAGGGAGCCACAGAGCAGGCAGGATGTTAGTGGGAAAAATGCTAAGAAATTGGAATAGAATTCAGTGGTTAAAAAAGTCATAAATATTAAGCTCTGTCATTGGTTCATTTACACAAATTGTCAGACACCCTGCAAAAATTGATGGTGAATGTGACTTAAACACATTGATAGTCAAAAGATTTTGAATATACGGATCAACACATACATTGATTTCAAAAGATCTGTGTTCAATCCATCTCTCTTCTATTTTGTAACTATCAGCCATTAATAAATGGAGGATTGAAACTCGAGTTAAAAGTATGACCATTTTAATCTTCATATGGCCTTAGGATCTTTGGAACACACACAGATTCCTCCGCTTGGTGGGTGAGGCACCAGAGAAAACTTGGCCCATCACTGAAGAAAATGCCGTTGTTGAACTGCCCAATGACACTAAGTGGTGCCCTGGCTGACACACAGGAAGTCACGAGGGAGGCCTAAAGGCGACACCTGGCACTGCAGAAACCGGGGTTAGTGTTAATGTCAAATGATCGGCTCTTTGAGCAAAGAACATTGGCTAATGGGCTGCTGCCACTGTTAATACGCAGTTATCTGTACAGCCAAGAGAATAATAGGATGGCTCCTCTCATTCTGGTCCTGGTCTTTGTGTCACTGACCTTTAAGGGAAATCAAAGGCAGAGGGCTTGGTCTCCGGCATCCTACCCCCAAAGTTTTTTTCCTTGTCATCGTCAACTGACATGTGGGCCTTCTAGCCCTGCCATTAACATGCGGGAGTAGGAACTTCAGTAAAGCAGAGGATTTTAGGGGTGTAGGTTCTGTATTGACTCAGAGAGCTTTCTTTCTTTTTCACTTGGCACCCAGAATGCACCAGGATGAGGGAGAAGGACTAGTTCTCCCTGTAAGTATAGGATTGCACGGGACAAGGGGGACATCAACCCTTTCTCAATCATAGCAACTGTTTAAAGTACTCCCCGAACCCTGTTTATCCCACTTTACCAGCTTGCAAACTCTCCTCTGATTTCCTGCTATTTTCTTGCATCCTCAGGAGAAACCTAAAACTGCTTCTGACATGATGTTTCTCCTTCTGACTGTAATCTCATACACGCCTGTGCAACACTATGTCCCTTCACCAACTTACGTGACCTCAAGCCCCCATCAGAGGGAGACAGCTTCTCCAGTGAATAATCTCATAATACTCCCACTTGATTGCCCTCTTCTAACCTCAGACACTGTGCCAACAGTTTTAAAGACATGACACTAATTTTGTCTCAGAATAAAATAAATATTATTATCTCTATTTTACAGATGAGAAATTTTAAGCACAGTGCTGAATATGTAAGGACTTAATAAATGTTGTTTTAAACTGCTATAAATTATAAAAATGATTTTATGACATTGTGATGCCATTTGGTACAATTGCATTCCAGTATGGAAGACAGGCATATCCATCTATAAATAAATGCTTTGGAAAGTATAGTGATAGAAATCAGTTGACCTTTGAATAACACATGGATTTTCTTGCAAACAGATGATGGAAGCTTATGATATTGATAAGTGCAGAGCAGTTTTCTAAATGTATTTTGTCTTATGATTTTTAAAATCACATTTCCTTTTTTTCTAGTTGATTGTGTTATTGTATATAATACATATGCAATACAAATTATGCATTAATTGACTTGTTATACTGGTCAACAGTGAGATCATTACTGACTTAAAAAGGCCCTAATCTGTAGTATCTTGGTGTGCTGACATGAATATAACCCTGAACATTTTTTATTAGCTCTCATTTTGAAGATACTTCATTTAATTCATTTTATATGTTTCACCATGTAAATTCATCCAGTAGGACTGCAACAACATCCTAAATCAGCCTAGAATGATGTAATATTGCATCGCGTTGCATAATACCATCATACACACATCATTCAGAGTTGATTGCATCCTTTTCTGATGCAATGCAATACTACTGCCAGGCAGCTTCTGAAGTAAGCTGATGTTAGCAGTGCACTATATAAAGCCCTATCGGAAAGGTTGAGCATTGAAAATATTTCAGACTTTGTGAGAGACAGTTTAAGCTACTGTTCCATAGAACTGTAATTATTTGATCCATTTAGGCACAATACAACACAGTAATGCCTTGAAAGTGCATTAATAGGGTGGACAAATTACTCTCTATTTGTGGGGAAGTGACATTTGCCAACCAGAAGAAAAGTATCACTTCTCAAGTGAAGAAGGCTTATCATCTTTACTTGGAAGGCAAGGTTGGTGACCAAGACAAGCCTTGGGCCCTGCATAGATGCTGTGCTCCATGTACAACACAGCTTTCACATTGGTTAAATGGCAAAAGACCATCCATGCCATTTGCAGTCCCCATGGTGTGGAGAGAGCCAAGCAACCACATAAAAGACTGTGACATCTGCTTGGTTCCTCCTCTTTCTGGGGAATAACAAAGCCAAAGAAGTCGAGAATAGTCTACCCAAACATTCCATCTGCATTGAGACCAGTTCCACATGGTGAGGGACTTCCTGTTCCAGAACCTCCAGCAGAATATTTTCTTGATTCATCTGATGAGGACAAGGGTGAGCCTACCTGTTCTTCTCCTGTTCCATCAGCATGCAGTGATCCAGACTTTCACTGTGGTGCATCATCAACCCCACACAGATTAACACAGGAAGAACTCAATGACCTGGTTTGTGATTTGGACTTATCCAAGAATAAGGCAGAATTGCTAGGATCAAGACTCCAACAATGGAATCTTCTAGAAGAAGATGTCACAATTACTTTCTATCGAACCAGCAGTTGGAGCCTTTCTTCAGAAAGGAAAGTTCTCTGGTATTCTGTTCCAATATCGAGGGCCTCATGAATGCCTTAGAAATCCCTCCTGACCCACAAGAATGGAGACTATTTCTAGACTCTTGAAACTGAGTCTTAAAGCTGTGCTTTTGCACAATGGAAACCGTCTTCCATCTATTCTATTCCTGAACAGCTGTACAAGAGACAAGCGAAGAGATCTAAGAAGTAGCCTATGACTTGATTTTTTACAGGCGTTAACTGTAGGCCTATTACTATTGGCATGCATTTTGTGATGTAAACATCAATTTATTGCAGATTACAAAAAAAATTAGAGCCAAAATTAGAATTTGTCATATTCATGTTGAGCACATACAAATTGATAGGAAATGACGAATTTTATTTCAGTAACATGACTTTTGTAAAAATTTGTTGACCAGCGTTATCTGTAAGGCATCTGCTCATCAGCTGGCTGGTAATAGTTACGTGTTTAGAGAGTCAGAAGTTTGTGTGTGTGTGTGTGTGTTTGTTTTGAAGGGGTTTGGCACCCCAACCCCTTTGTTGTTGCATGGCTATTTGTATACACAGTATAGCCTGGTTAGATCAAGAAAGAGGAAGAGGTCTGATGGAGGAGTGGGAGTTGCTGCCCACCTCAGGAGCATTTGGAAGAGTATGGGGCACTCTGGTTGTCTAAAAAGCTTGGGAGAGATATTGGCATTTAGTTTGTAGGACCAGGAAAGCTACATTTTTGTATACTTGAGCAGTATCTCACAATAATACATTGTCTTACCCCAAATGACCAGTTGTTTAAAAATGCTATATTCTTACTGTTTTTTTTTTGGTTCACCTTTTCTATGAATGACTGGAGAATTATGTTTTATCTCCCAGTGTGACTATGGATTAGCCTATTATTTTTACCTCTGAAAATTTTTTTCTTCTCTTTATGTTGTGATATGTTATTACATGAATACAAACCTAGAATTGTCACATCTTTCTGGCAAATTGAATCACTGCATTATATTCCTTTTAATCTCCGGTAATGTTTTTCCTTAAAGTCTGTTTTGCTTATACATTTTAGTATAAACCACAAAAACTTTTTGTTCTCGGTTAGCATTTGTGGAGTGTGAGTGGTTTCTGTTTGTTGTATATTCAAATGATTTTGAATAAATCTTAATTTTTAAATAGTTTTATACTTACGGGGAAATTACAAAGACTCTACACAGGGTTTCTTTACGCCTAGTCAGTTTCCTCTGTGATTAACATCCCACATTAGTATGGCACATTTGGTAGGCAAATTAGTCAGTCAATGTTGATTCAGTATTAGTCCCTAAGTCCATACTTTATTTAGATAATGTTAGTTTTTGCCTAATATTCCTCTTCTCCTGGACATATTTTACCTAATATTCCAGGACACCTGTAGGTGACCTGAGACATTTAATTGTCATAGCTCCTCTGGCTCTTCTTGTCTGTGACACCTTTTCAGACTTAACTTTTTTTATGACCTTGAAAGTTAAGAGGAATTTTTGTCCATTATTTCGTAGAATTCTGTCAATTATGAGTTGTCTGATTTGTTTATCATTGGGTTGGGTGTATTGGGGAAGAAGAAAGCTGAAGTCTTATTTAAGCAGGCTTGCTATCTGGTCTTGGTATTAAGGCAATGTTGGAATTATAAAATACATTAAGGAGCATTCCCTCTTAAATTTTTAGGAGTAATTTGAGCAAGATAGGCATATATTGTTCTTTAAAGACTTGTACCCTAGGTATACAAGCCAAAAGCAAAGAGACAGATAAGAAAAACAGTTGCTATGTGACCGTCTGTGGTTACAACTTCTGTTCTGCCCCTGTCTGGTCAGTCTATCTCCAACTCTACTTCTAGCTTCACACACTTCCCATTCCCTGTCCTTCCCATTCCCTGTGCTGCCTTTTTCCATTCTGCCTCTGGCTCATTTCCTCCACTATGATCAACACTTACTGATTTTCATTTTTTGGTCACTTTTTGTTAGTAGCTTGACAAGTTCACCGAGTGCCCTAGGAATCTGCATTGCAGCTTAGCTGTGCAGGCTACTGGGCCCAGGGCTGCAGTCTGGGCCAGTCCTGTGCCTCCCATGTAAAGCACATAGTACCTGAGTTACGTAATACCAGGTGCTTCCCAAAACCTTAGAATTAAAGTGACTCTCTGAGACCTGACCTGGTAAAAGTCAAACAAGAGTTACTTCTGCTGAAATCCAAGATAATATCTAAAAATGTGTGTATGTATGTGTGTGTGTGTGTTGGGGTTGGGGTGCTGAGTATTTGCAGATTCGAAACACCTGAGCATCAATTTTGCAACCTGGATATAGTTTTAGGAAACAGACTGGATTATGATTGCAATAATGCTGGCAGTTTATCAAATTATGTTGCAAATTGTATGAACAAAGTCCCTCATGATGAAAGGTGACTGGTAGATAACTACAGAGCAAGATTCAGTGTTCAGCCAGCATTGTCTGAAGAGAGGTCTCAGAGCCAGGAGAATGGGACTACTTAGTGTGTAGGAGGGGTCCAGAGAGCCGGCACGTTATTCATCACACTTTGGCTATAATCTTTTCATACTGGTCATCTTCTTGGGCTCCAACTTGACATTTAGTGGGGTTCTAAAGAATCTGTTCTAGGTGATTTAATCGAAAGGAGTGGCCTTACTTGAGGGACATGGAAAGCCCATTCCAGTGCTCCTGTGCTGTGTTCCCAAGAAAGCTTCCTTTAAACTAGTGCAGCTGACCACTCAGCTGCCGCCACGCTGGCCTCACCATTCCTCCCATTGGTGTCTAGTCCACTGGCTGGCAACTTTTCCTGAAAAAAATATTCTGTCTTAAAATTTAAAATGTAACTTGGTATGCCTTTTGCTTTAGGAGATTGAGCATGGCTATTACACACAATGGGCTCACCTTAATTAAGCCATTTCATTCCAGGATTCCAGCTCAGTGAGCAGCATCCATTTTACGCTACAGAGAGAGTCTATGGTTGATGGAATTTGGAAGCTCGAGAACAGATCCGTGCAACATCGGGCTCATTATTCTGAGATTTCTTTGGAAAGTGATCTCTCTCTCTCTCTCTCTCTCTCACACACACACACACACACGCTCATTCACTCACTCACTCACTCACACGTAAGTTATGCATAGCTCCATACTCCAGAGTAGTTCCTGTCATATAGCAATGTAATTTACATTTCCATCCAGAAAGATTATAGTTTTCACCTTTCTTGGACTTAGCCAATTCCTACTGTTTTTAATGGTAAATGTTCATTATGCCCATGTTTTGGAGAATATTCCCAAAAATTGTTGTCTTAGAGAAGTTTTTTCAATATATATCATTGTGTGTTCCTTTTCTTTTCTCGTTACATTGTTTTTCTCAAAGGGTTATTTGACATGACGTGTCTTACTGCCTTTGATGAAGAAAAACATATTCTCTCAGCTTGAAGAATCAGCAAACTCTGCTTTCCCTTTCTTTGACTTCAATTACTAAGTGAGTTTCATTCATGCTGTCGACAGTACCCTTGAGTTAGCTGGTCCTTGCAGCAGAGCTGATACTGGGTCACTTGTGACAGGGGCTCCTGTCGCAGTCCAAGTACAAAGCTGTGGTGACTGAAGCTCCCCTTGGAGTTGATCTCTGTGTCTTTCTGCCCACAGACGTGGGTTACTCAGCCACACTGCCCACTTTTGTATTACTCAGACAGAACTGATCCTTGGGGTCTTTGCATTTCCTGTTCCCTCTGCCTGTACACACGACTGACTCATCCTCATCCTGTTGTTCTCAGCTCAAATGTCACATCATTGCAGATGCTGGTGGTACAGCTTCTACCTCAGGCAGCCAGGCCTACACATGCCCTCGAGGGCCCCACCTCCTTCCCAATACCTAAGGCTTAGAATGATCAAAACCTCGAAAATCTAGAAGCAAAGAAAAAATGACTTTTAACAAAGTATCAACAGAAGAAAGAGTTTAACACATTAAAAAATACAAACTTAAAAACTGCCAACTGTATGATTTAAAAAACATGTATAAAGACAAGAGACAAAGGGCAAAATTTTCTAGGTGTTTGAAAGAAACATCTGTATACTAGATACAAACATGTGTATATGTCTACATAAGGTACATATATGTAAACCAATGTGTATGTATAGATATATACACATATACATACATGTATACTTGAGGTAACATTGGTTTATAACACTGTATATGATTTAGAGTTATAGGGACATACTTATTCAGATGTATGTTAGCACACCCCCCTCACCAACGATGTGACCATAGTCTACCACCATCATTTGGAACCCCACCGCACCCTGCTCTTTGACCCTCCTCCCCTTTGAGGCCTGTCGGCCTCAAAACTACAGTCAGATTTTTAGGGTTTGTTATTGGTTTGGTTTTGTCTGACTCTTTGTTTTGTTTCTCTATATTCCACATATAAATGATACCATCCATATTTGTCTTTTTCCTTCTGACTTGTTTTGCTTAGCATAATCCTCTCCACATCCATCCACTTGTCACAAATGGCAAGAGTTCATCTTGTTTCCTGGATGAATAGTATCCCATTGTGTTATATGTCGTATCTTCATAATCCATACATCTGTCCTTGAGCACTTAGGTGGTTTTCGTAACTCGACTATTGTAACTAGTGCCGCAATGAGCATAGGAGTGCATATATCCCTTCAAAGTAGTGTTTTTGTGTTGTCCGGGTGGAATTTATGTATCTTTTTGTAAACCTACTTTTAATCTTTTGAGAAACTCCAAAATGTTTTACATAGGTGCTGGACCAGCCTACATTGCAACCAGGAGTGTGTGAAGGATCCTTTTTCTCCACATCCTCACCAACACTTATTATTTCTGGTCTTTTTGACACATCTCCTTGTGGTTTTGATTCCCCGGGTAAGTGATGATGAACATTTTTTCATGTGCCTGTTGGCTAACTGTGTGTCGTCTTTGGGGGATATTTATTTAGTTCTTCTGCCCATGTTTTGATTGAATTATTTGTTTTGTTTTTGTTGAGCTGTAAGTGTTTGTAAATCTTGGGACTCAACTGCTTGTCAGATGTATGATGTACACATATTTTCTTCCATTCAGTAGGGTGTCTTTTTGTTTTAGTGATAGTTTCTTTGACTGTGTGGAAGCTTTTTAGTTTGCTATAGTCACACTTATTATATTCTCTTTTGTTTATCCTGCTGTTGGAGATGAATACATAAAAATAGCACTGAAGTCAATGTCATGAGTGTTTTGTTACGTTTCTTTCTATGTATGTTATAGTTCCAGGTCTTGTATCTACATCTTTAATCTATTTTGAGTTAGTTTTTGTATCTGATGTAAAATAATCTTCTTGTTTCATTCTTTTGCATGTGGCTTTCCAGTATTCCCAACTCCATTTCTGGAAGAAATTTTCCTGACTCTAATACATACTCCTGGGTCCTTTGTTGTAGATAAACTGTCCATTTAAGTGTGGTTTTATTTCTGGGCTCTCAATTCTATTCATTGACTTGTGTGTCTGTTTTTATTCCAATACCATACTTTTGATTATGATAGCTTTGTAGTGTAGTTTGAAGTCCAGGCATGTGATAACACTGTTGTTCTTTTTTTGTCAGAATTGCTTTGGCTTTTTGGGGTCTTTTGTGGTTTCATATCAAGTTCAGTAACATTTGCTCTATATTATTGAAGAATGTCTTTCAAACTTTGGTAGGGATTGCTTTGAATGTGTATAGTACTGTGGGTAAGATGGCCATCTTAACAATGTTAATTCTTCCAAACTACAAGCAAGGGCTAACTCTCCATTTATTTGTGTCTTCTTCTATTTCTTTTTAACTGTGCCTTATAGTTTTCATTGTAGAGGTCCTTCACCTCCTTTGTTAAGCTTATAGCGGGGTATTAAATTCTTTTTGATGCAATTGTAGATGGAATTTTTATTGATTTCTTTCTCTTCTAGCTTGTCATTTGTATATAGGAACATAAATGATTTTTGTCAATTGATTTTGTAACTTGACACTTTACTATACTGATTTATTCTTCAATTAGTTTTTTTTTGGGTTTTTTTGTAGAGTTTTTAGGATTTTCTGTATGTTTTCATGTCATCTGCAAATAGTGACAAGGTGTGGGGAATGGAAACAAATTAAATGGCAGAGATACAAGGTCTCTGGTGACTTGATGAGTGGCAAAAACCTTACTCAATTGAATATCTCAAGTAAGTCTCATTACCAAGAAGCGCTTTTTCTTCTAAGTTTGCCAAACTTAGAGTTCCTGATCCTGCCAAAATACCACCAATTTATGGTGGAAATTAGACCACGGGCTGGGATATTTAAATTTTTTTTCCATTTCTGCATGTAAAAATGTAAGGGCAGGGCCTCCCTGGTGGCGCAGCAGTTGAGCGCTGAGCTGTGGAGCTGTCAGCAGCTCACTATGTGAGTTCGACGCCTGGCCGGGGAGAATCCCACATGGTGCGGCAGACCTCTCCTGCCTCGCCCGCTGCTCCCCTCAACAGTGTACTTCTGATCTGCCTGTTCTGCTCCCCACTCTGTCTCTGGTGAACCCTCTCGCTGCCCCATTCCTCTGGCCTGTACCGCAGCTTGTATGTATAAATAAATAAATCTTTAAAAGAAAAAAATGTAAGGGCAGTAGCCAGCTGTCAAAGCCGTACTAACTCCCTTTTCCGAGTCCTTAACATATCAGCATTACCTGTTCTCTTGTGTAAATAACTAACCCAAGATCCACCTCTTCTACTTTTGTAGATTCCCAGGAATTTTGGCGCTTTCCCAGGAATTTCCCAAAATTTATTGGCTAATAAATATCTTAGGAGATTCAAGTGTATATTTTGAAAGCAAGAGAAGTTATAGTAGATAAGAAGACATACACCTGGAAGGAGAGTCAGATGAACATTTGAAAAGAAAAAATAGTAAGGGATGTGGAAAGACTTTTCTATTTAGGTGAGATTTATAACTTTCAGATTCATTGACATGATTTCCCATTGGTTATACAAAGGTGATTTTACTGTCACTTGTCATAATTCTCCCCTTTTCTAAGAGCCTAAGCCTTCTTTTCCCATCTGGCAAATTCTGATTCATATTGCCATATTTTCTGTGAGTCCATCGGAGGTATTCACCCTCTTCTCTGAGCTCTCACATACTCAATTCATAAATCTATTATGTCAGTTCCCCTGCTATATTTAGAATTTATTTTTCCCTGGTTCTCTGCTCACTGGGTTATGATATCTTCAAAAGAGGATATCCTTTTTTCTTTACACTTCCAAATCCTACCACTATGGGAACATAGTAGATGCTCAGTAAATGTCTTTTGGGTAAAAGATAGAAAAAGTAAATGTGTTTCTGTCTGGATTTCTCAACATTTCACCTTTTTCAAAGTTGGTTTATAACATTGATCTTCCTCAAGGTATTCAAGCAAATTCAGTAATTTTTTGATCCCCAGGGACTCATAGTGGGGGTTCCTTCTGTTAACTTCAGTGGAAGAGCTTTCGAATATCTTTTTTGGGTGTTGTCACCTACCTGTTCACTGGGCTCACACTATCTCTTTCCATATCCAAATTCCAGATATGCCTAATGCCACTTAAACTCAGTTATGGCAAATCAGCAGCAAATTTCCACAGAAAATTTCTAAAGCTCATGCAGTGATTTTCTCTTTCAGGGATTCTTTTAAACATTTTGTTAAACATGCCTCTGTGTGGCTTAGGTTTTTCTTTTTTTGATCACCAAAAGGACACTCCATGAGCATACTTTTCTTGACATAGATTAATTAAACTATATTTTAGCAGCATTCCCCTGTGGCAATCTATAAAAAGTCAAGTGAGGGAATTCTGTCTACATCCCATTTCTGTGTCCAATTTACTCAGTTCCAAGAGCAATTTTATTTCACAATTGAACATTGAAGATACAGGATTTGAGTAACTTAACCAGCAAATCCTGTGTCTCTTGACCTATTTGGGTAACTTCATGTAAAATTTCTAAAATAAAGTTTCTACTCCTATCCGTACCTCAAATTTTCCAGTGTGATAGTTTTTAATTTTGAATCAGGCCACTTAAACTCTAGTCTGAGTTGGTTCCATAAATCTTTTCACATAATTTGACCCATCTAAAATTAATCATCATCATAAAATTGTTAAATTCCATTTTTTTCTAATACTATAAATCTTTCATGCCAGGTAATTTGTGGTATGCCATAATTAGCAGAGTGGCATAATTAGCACATTCCAGATACCTGGAGCATGACCTTGGATTGAATTCTGTTAGTTCTCCTTGTCCCATTATTGGTAACTCCAATAGAGGATTAGACAGGCTATTGCTCACTCCTAAGTCTTTTCCTTATGGCTCTTTTCCTGAAACCCCTATTGCAGCAGGGAGTGTCTCTTTTAATATGCCCTTTTTTAGTTTTCCCTAGTTTTTTGACTGATAGGCTTAAAGGCAGTTAAGCAAAATGATAGCTGAATTAATTTAAATACACATAAAATTCACAGAATATTTTATAGAACTATAGTACATAAAATAACTCTTTGTACAAATAATAGCCCCATATAATAAGTCCATTATGCCATCAGTGCAAGCTGCTAGTAATTTTAAAGGCTAGGCTAGAACTCTGCACTGCCACTTCCAATGCATTCTGTTATCACAGCCAGGCCCAGCTCACAGGCAGATGTCTGTGTAGTTGTGCAAGGCTCATTTTTCAAAAAGACTCTGTGCTTGGTTTAATGCTCTGCTACTGCCACCTTGAAGCTTTTAATGATTTTTGAAATTATAAAGGGGTCCCACATTTTCACTTTTCATTGGGCTCCATAATTACACACCTGGTTCTGGTCCAAACAAATCAGGTCAGCCCAGATTCTAGAGGAGAGATAATACTTTTTGTTAATAAAATAGTGTGAATAGAAAAAAGAGGTGAGGTGGCCTTATCTACTCTGAGTGGAAAACTCTTGCTGTTATAATGGTGTTTTAATCTGGGCACCAATTCTTCTATCACACATTGTCAATTTGTGAACAAACGAGATGAAACATTATATGTGTGAAAATTTGGGAGGCCATGAGGATGGTGAACAATGTTACAACAGAAAAGGCTGGAGCATGTTCATCCCGGTCATGTTCATCCTGAACAGTGAAAGAGAATCATGAGACGCGGCTTCCTTTTACTTGTTAAAATTTTGTCTTGTGGAAGAGAAGCCACTGATTGTCTGAGGTTCATGAGAGTTGAATGCAACCCAGGGAGATAGATGTTGGCCAGATAAGGGCACTATTTTCTATTAAAAATATTCAAAATTTAGAGGACACGGGTTCCTTTCCCTGCTGAAGATGGGCAAACAGTGTGTAATGGGGTGGTGGGCATTGGCCTGGGCTAGCCAGTAGCTGCGGGCTAATCAACTCTAAGTCCTATGAAATCAGGGCGATCTTGGCAGTCGAGGGGTTCTGCAGTTTTCAGACTATTTGTGGAATACTTACTTGTGAAGGAACTGGGAATCAAAGACAAGGCACAGAGGCAAAACTCTGGACTTTCCATTCCTTCATCAACCAAAGTCAGGTTTTCGTACGCTTTCACGTTTTGTTTTTATGAAAGATTCAAATTCTACAAAGGATTTTATGACTTTAAAAATAAAGAAAAATACTTGTTTACAAGAATCCACAAGCCAAACAGAATGAATTTCTGTGCTTGTAAATCACTCATTCATTCATCAATTCAACAGTATTCATGCATGTCTACTATGTAGTAAATTATTCATTTACCCATTCAACAAGTGTTTATTGAACATATATATTCTAAGTACGCTTTTACAGGTAATACATACAGTTTTGAAAAAAAAAGATGGGATCCTTACTCATAAAATAGTATAAAACATTATAATGGCAAGAATTAAAAAACAAACTAGATAGCATTAGAGAGTGATAAGTGCACTATAGAAATGGAACTGTTATTTGAACCCAGCACAAATGTATAACTAATATTTGGGCCACTGAGCTCATTGCCAATTAATTTTCCCTTCTGAATAATAAATGACAGCTAATTTAGGCCAAACTCTAATTACTTCTATGGTCAGAACAATGATATAAATTCAGAGCTAGATGAATCTATACTGACCCCACTCATGTGAATATAGACACTTTGACCCAAAGTGGTTCAGAGATATATTCAAGCTCTTCTGGCAAGTGGTCATTGAGTTGAGAGTTAAACGCTTGTCTCCTGGTTTTTTACCACTGGAAAATCTGTCAACAAAAGGGAAATTAGGGTGAAAGACCTAAAACAACAGCAAAAAACAAGAGTGATGTTAGACTCAGGATTAGCTTCAGTAAACCTGATTGGAATTCCTGAAAATATGTAATGTCTTAGCTACTTGGTTTTTAGAAAAAAACCATGACTATCATAATGGATTCAACATAATGTATGTTGAAAACAACAGAAACTCCCAGTGAACTCAATTTCATAGTGTATGCTGATGGTCTGACATATGCAAGAATGACCTGGATTTTCTGCTTCCTTCTCCCTCTTACTATCCATTTTCCACACAGTACCAGGGTGATTTTTTCTTAGGAGAAATGATATACCAAGTTTCTTCTAAACCCCATATCTTTATATGATCAGATATTCATATCATTTGGAACTTAGCCCAAATATGATTTTCTCTAGAAGATCCCTGCCCCTCACAATATCTAAAGCAAATTCTCTTAGTCAACTGCCTTTTCATATTTTCATACTAGAACTTATTACCATCTAAAATGAAAGTATTTCTTTGTTTAACATATATTGTCTTTCTCTACATAGAATGTAATCTCCCCAAGGGCCAGGGCCTTATCCATTTTTTTTTTTCTGAATCTCTAGTCCCTGAATTAGTCACTGACACAAAGGAGTGACTCGGTCATATATGCTGAGACAGGGAGAAAAAAATTAGTGATCGAGTTCTCTTGGGTCCCATGTCCCCAACTAAGTGTGGGCAGAGAAGATTGCATATGGCACCATGTGCTTATGAACCGTATTTTTGTAAACTCTTAATTTGTACTTTTCCAAAGTTATCTAACTTTAGAGTATCTCAGCACCACTGGATATGAAATATGGCTGGCAGAATTTGCACCAATGCCCTTAAAAAGAGCTGTGTTCTCTCATGTGCAGTTCACATTTAGCTACCTTTATTCCCTTCAAGTCTCTGGCAACACAATCAAGTTAAAAGTAAAATGAAATGAATAAATGCATATAAATTGCTTTTTGTCAAAATAAAGTGGCTGGATGGCCACTTGGGGCCTTCTTTTCTTAGATGACTCAGACGTTTAAGGCTCTTCAGAAGATGACTCAGACATTTAAGGTTCCTGTAATTCTCAACAGGTCCTGACAACTACACCCACACCAACTCATGCAGTGTGACCATTCTACAAGGGAATGGCCAGTGTCTGAGCATACTCAGTATATGCTTCAAAATCTGGTAGAACTCAGTTTCTTTATAGGCTATCCCAAAGCTTTCCTTGCTGAATGAACATTTTAGTCCTGGCCTTGTATCTGTGGCATTCTCTCAGCAAGTCCCCGCTCCATCGTGGGCATCCATCTGTCACATGTACCCTTGATGATGGACTGTCCATCCTCATGTGACAGGGTCATATGGATATGTGTGTTGGGACGTGGTGTGTGTATAGCATGTGTGAGAAACAGAGGGGCAGAGCACAAAAACATGAATTTCATCATTGGTCATAAAAGTTGTAAATCAGCTGTTGATCTTTCTGAAATTTTACATGTTAAATTATAGCCTTTGCTTTTTTATTTCCTGTTGACCATGGAAAATATGGTCCTGCAGGGAATCAGACTAGCTGAAGTGAGTTGGGTGCTATGGCCGGACTGACTTCCCGGACTGGTGAAGGTCAGGCTTTTCTCTGCTTTAGACATTCATTTCTGGGCATCTGCCCTCATCGTGGGGGTCCTGTAGTTCTTGATGTCTGCCGTCACTCTCCCTGTGATCAGATTGGCTCAAAACTAACCCTGGCCCCCAGCATTCCTCTGGCCTTTGTGCCAATCCTCCCCTGCACGGCATCCCTGCTAACATCCCACGTATGGAACCTGTTTCCTTTTCTTAGGACTCAGTTGTCTGACCCAGATCCCCAAGACTGTGTCACCCTGAGTGGTACATACTTGCCACGGTGCTTCCTTAACCTTAGGTGTGCAAAGTGAGTAATTCAGGAATCAGACGCCTGAGTTCAAAACCTGCCTCACCTGTGTGCTGTCTGAGACTCAGTTTGCAAACCTGTAAAATAGAGTTTATAATTAAATGTTTAGATTAAGTAAAACCATACATAATGCCTGGCCCAAAACAAATGCTTCATGTAAATTCAGGCAAGGGCTGTGTTTGAATTAAAACTCAAATTAGTAAACTTCACTGGGCAGTCTATAAATATGTAAGCCATTATAGGCTGGCACCGATTATTGTGAACAACATAATGGGCTACTCAGCATGCTGAATTCATGAAGAACTCCCAGTGACCCCAATTTAATCCTGTTCTTGCTGATCGCTTGACATTTCCAAGAATAGCGTTAATTAACCTTACCCTAGTCGGTGAATTTAATGCTGTTCTGCATATGCTCTGTAGAGTTTTTGTCTTGTATCACTTTAGTCCTAGCCATTACTGAAAGAGTTCGCTATTGTTCAATAGATCACTGATTGGGAAATACATGTATGTGCACATATGTGAATAGGAAACATAAAATAGATTCACACACATGTGTGCAAGACATCATCCAATAAGCATGGATTTAAAACAATCCTTGATATCCATACAACAGAATATTATCCACAATAAAAAGAAATGATCAAGTGAAAAGGATACATTGGTAATTGAAAAAAGGTAGTTTGAAAAGGCTGCATACTGTACGTATAATGGATCTTGGGCTGTCATAATAAAATGCCTGTACTGGGGACCAAATACCTTCATGAACTGATGAATATTTATTTCTCACAGCTGTATAAGGTGGAAGTTCAAGACCAAGTTCCTGGGATATTTGGTTCCTGGTGAGAACACTCTTCCTGTGTCTTCATGTAGTGGGGAGTACTTGAAAGCGAACTTGAGTATCTCTTCTTATAATCCTAACAGGAGGGTTCACCATCATCTTAACCTAAATAACACTCTAAGCCTCACCTCCAAATACCATCACATTAAGATTTAGAGCCTCAGTATAAGAATTTGGAGAGGAGACAATTCAGTCATAACACCATATGATTCCGTGTACACCATTCTAGAAAAATCGAAGTTATGGAGACAGTCAAAAGATCAGGAGTTGGGTCAGAATGAAGCTAGGTTTCCAGGAGTTGGGTAGGATTGCATTGCATAACTGAAGCACAGGGGATTTTTTAGGATGGTAAAGAATTTTGTATGAGACTAGAGTGGAACCCACATCACACTACGACTTTGTCAAAACTCAGAGATTTCCTGATTCACTATGACAGCCCTGCTGGTGCAGTCACAAAGAATGACTTGGACGTTTCTCTGCAGACTTGAGCAGTGGCTGCCTTGATTCAGACCTTCCAAGGGGGAATAAGCACCTACCTCTCATCAGGAAGATTCGGGTACTCCCTGTTACTTGTGTCTGCATGGACTAGCCAGTATTTTTGATTATGCATCATTGCATGGGACTGAAAGTATGTGTATTTTGTGCGTGGAAAAACACCCTGTAGAACTTTACAGCAAAATGAGTGAACCTCGATGTTACTGTTTTGAAATCTGGGGTGTTCTTTGGATAAAACGAGGAGTATGACAAAATGATCCAACTGTTTTACAAATGCGGGAAATTTGCCATTTCAGTCTTGCTCCCAGTTTATATTTCCAGTGGCTTCTAGTTGAGGGAAACATATTTAGCTGTGACTCCCTAGATTCACCTGTCTGTTCGCATTTTACCTGTCAGTTTGCCCTGCACCATCAGTTCTGCGGTAGGTCAGTAAGTCAATGATTTTTAGTTTGTTCAGCCTTTTCCTATTATAAGGTTAAGAGTGACAATGTCCAAGAGCTTACATGTCAGAATCGGGGGTCTTCCTTGAGCCACACTACCTTGCCCAAAGAACTGTGCTCTTCTGAGAGGTGACCAAGAATGCACTTTAGAATCACACGCCTGATCATGAACTTAGAAAACTGCAGATGAACCCAAGTCCCCGCACCCTCCTTAATGTCTTCTCCCTGAAATGCCCCACTTAAATGACATGGTTTTTATTTGCCAACATAGGGAAGCACCCCTATTATGTCTATGATAGATTTTTTTTTTACTACTCCATGCCCACCACAAAGTGGGTGGTTAATTATTTAAGGGATGAATAATTACCCCTAAGCTTCTACTTGAGTAGTTCATTGAGGAAAACCTTAGCGTTTCCGTAGGTGGTCTGCCCCAATTATGAAAAAATCCTTCCCCTCGTAGAGCAGAATTCTTCTCTTTATCTCAACTGTCCTAATTCTAAGCAAAAGTAGCTTCTCTGACTACCCCATGTGAGCCCTCAATGGCTCCTATGTCACGTGTCTCAACTGAGCACCTTCATTTACTGAAGCTGTTTCCTGTATAACCTGCTTTCTATTCTGATAATCTTTGGGTGACCTCTCTCCTTTTTCTCAATGTCCCAGTTAAAGTTTCACACCCAGAATTAAATGCAACCAGGTGTACCCAGGGCTTGTGGACCTGTCCTATATGTGAGTTGCTGTGTTTCAGAGTCTTCTTCCCTGCCATGCATCACTTTGGACTTATGGTTACCCAAGGATTAATTTCCACGTAGCAAAAATACCAAGGCATCATACATATTTTATTTCTTCAAATAACATGCAGCAATATAATGATTTCCACAGTTGTAATTTTTCTTTTAATTATTTTGGTGAGTCAGGAATAGAAATCTCCATAGAAGAGATGACTTAGCATAGAAAATCCTCTTTTTTATTATTTTTTTTTCTTTGCTGAGAGAAGAGTATTTGTTACTGTCCTTTTCAAATTCAATTTCATAAACCAATTCAATAAACAGTTATTTTTCTAGGCTGAAAGGGAAAGGGCTAAAAACATTCCCTAGTTCATGTCTTCATCCCTTTGATTTTAATGAACTCAGACAGTAAGAATCTAGAAAACGAAAGCTATTGTGCATTTTGTCATCTGTTTTGCTATTAACAGCCATTCTTTGATTGAATATCTGCCACCTGGTGGTTCTTATGAGAACTGTTGGGAATTGCCAGCTCTTGAGGAGAGTTCAGATGTACCCTACTCACTTATTCATTTATTCAGTCAACGAAAAGACAAAAATTTCACATGCTTGTGTGGAAGACAGGTCTGTAAAATTTCTTTCAGAATAAGGAATGTCTATAATGAAGTTTGACTGCATTTAAAAGTCTCTATGGGCAGTGGATATGATGTATTTTCAGTAAGAGATCCTCACACTAGCTCTCAAGTCATATGAAAGGACAAAATCTTACAAATTTTGCATATCTCAGAAATTTTGTTCATAAAGTTTCCTATGCTTGGATAGTTTGTTCCTAAATCACTTACAAATCTTACAATTGATTCCCCTCTGGGTATGAGATGGAGTTTGAGTATCCACTCATCTGTGTTTTCTCTGTACAGCATGTTTCCCCTTATAATGTCTCTAATGATTCATTGCTGTTTTTAATGGAATTTTCTTATTCTGCCAGACTAGGGTTTTGTTCAGCTGCATCTACCTTGCAACTTCGAGTCTCTGACTTAGTTATATGATTGATTGCTTTGCCCTCAATAATGCTCAATTCAATAATTAAAGCCTAAATCTATAGATAAACATATAGAAATGTTTTTCCTAAACTATTCCAGAAAGAGGTACCCTCTATATGTTATAGAATGTAGGAGATCTGTGAAGTTAGGTTAGTTATGAAAAAAATACATCTGTATTTTCACTCACTTCTAACTGAAATTAGCCATTTTTTTAATTTATGAATATATACAACAAACCATAGTAGTATTAGCAGTAACTGTGACCCTGTCACCAAAAGAAATGAGAGGTATTTCCATATCTTATTGCAGTTACTAAGGATATCTGAAAGTATCAGTTATGTATTTATGCACAATACATTTATATGTATCTTATTTATTATCTCTGCCATTAGGTCTCATTACTTAATTCATTAATGAGTGGCAACTATATTGCCATTTCACTGACTTGGGACTTTTAATATTTTGATAAATGTATTGTGATGAACTGTTTTCCTTGGTAATCCTATGGGTTTGGTTTTATTTTTTATTTTTATTTATTTTTGCATACAAGCTGCTGGGGTACAGGCCAGAGGTGTAGGGCAGTGAGAGGGCTCACCACACAAAGAGTGGGGAGCAGAACAGGCAGATCAACCGAAACACACTGCTGAAGGGACCAGTGGGTGAAGCAGGAGAGGTCTGCTGCGCCATGTGGGAATCTCCCTGGCCAGGCATCAAACTCTGGCAGCAGCTGCCGACAGCTCCACAGTGCTGGGCTTAACCCGTTGCGCCAAAACAGATGCCCTGGTTTTAGTTTTTGAAAGCCATATTTTGAGAAAGGGGTCAATAGGTTCAAATAAACTAAACATTGTTTTGTGGTTTCAAAAATGCTAAGGACATTTTGTCATATTATTTTAATGAAAATGTAAGGATAAATCCAATTCTGATGTGAATAAAACAAATTTTAGCATTTATCGTTCACTTTCTATACTTTTTTTTGTAAATTAAACATCTCAGTTTATTTATTTTCTTTTTAAATCATTTTTAAATTTTTATTCATATCTTTTACATTATTGTGTATTCCCCATAGATTACCCACCACCGATTCACCCATGAACCATCACCACAGTCCCTTGTGCTCGTTCCGCCCCCATTTTGAGCCCTTTCCCTCCCCCTCCCTTGCTAAATGTCTCTTTCTTACTTGATTCTCCCATATTCCTGTTATAAGTGAAACCATTCGATATTTTTCTCTTTCTTTCCGGCTTATTTCGCTGAACATGATCCCTTCTAGCTCCATCCATGTTGCTGTGAATTACATGTGTTATCTTTTTTAAATGCTGAATAGTATTCCATTGTGTATAAACATCAGAGTTTATTGTTTAGCATTTCTTTTTTTTAATATATATTTTTATTGTTATTTATGTCTTTCACATTTTGTATTCCCCTTGGGTAGCCCACCACCAATTCACCCGTGATCCATCTCCATGGTCCCTTGTGTTCTTTTCTATTCCATTTTGTGCCCTTTTCCTTCCCTCCCCCCGCCTTCCCCCCACTGCTGATTGTCTCTCTCCTATTTAATTTCCTTATAGTCCTGTTATAAGTGAAACCATTCGATATTTTTCTCTTTCTTTCTGGCTTATTTCACTGAGTATGATCCCCTTTAATTCCATCCAGGTCCCTGCAAATTGCATGTGTTTATCTTCTTTGAATGCTTAATAGTATTCCATTGTGTATATGTACCATATCTTCTTGATCCAATCACCTGTTTTTGGACATATGGGTTGCTTCCATAACTTTGTTATTGTGAACAGCGCCGCAATGAACATACGGGTGCATGTATCCTTTCGGATTAGTGTTTTTGTGTCCTTTGGGTAAATTCCCAAAAGTGGGATTGCTGGATCTTATGGGAGCTCCATGTTGAGCAGTTTGAGGAATCGCCATACAGCTTTCCATAGTGGTTGGACCAGTTCACATTCCCACCAGCAGTGTAGAAGAGTTCCTTTTTCTCCACATCCTTTCCAGCATTTGTTGTTGCCTGTATTTTTAATGTGTGCCATCCTCACAGGTGTGAGGTGGTATCTCATAGTAGTTTTGATTTGCATTTCCTTGATTATAAGTGATGTTGA